>JAJMKT010000062.1:0-72582 GCA_030563985.1 Geotrichum restrictum | reverse complement strand
GGAAGCGGCAATTGCTGGAGGCAGTATTTCGCAGACTCAGGTTTTGTTGTTGGGACGAAATCGACAAAAATTTTGATGGTCCCAAGTCGAGAAAAAGTGTACTTGGGCTCTTTGGTGTGATTCTAATATTACTTTGGCAGACACTAACAATGTCACCTTTTGTGGCGTTAGCTCAAAATTCAAAAGTGTACTTTTTCAAGTTTACTATGTTGGGAGTGTACTTTTGGGCTTGGTACCCTTTAGTGCCAGACTTCGGGTCTCGGCGCTTCCCCTATTTTAACCACGGACCTTGCTTACGTAAGGCTCATACTACGGGTTATGTCAGTCACCAGTGGGTAAGGCCTATTTACTATATGGCTATGACAGTATTATCACTTAGGCCGTGCTGAGTTGGGAAATCGGCACTACGTAGAACTACTATATGTGCAGCGCTCGTATGATCGGTGGGGATATGCGAGGCCGTATCGGGGTCGGTCTGGTGTGTCTGTGACAGCTGGCAAAGAAAAAGTATCTGTTAACTTTTTTATTGGTTTGACTGGAGTTGAAGGTGAAATATTATTAGGAAGCTTCAAATTCGCGTTTTTTCTATGAGCAACTTTGGCGAGCATAAGCGTGCTTGCCTCACTCGACTCAATTCCATTAGAAGGTTTCGATTGCGCTTCCTGAGAAGGAACAGAATCTTGCGAAAATGACATTTTCAAACGCGACTAGAAAATGGTTAAAGTCTGGCTCTCTTATTCCTGATCACAACTTTTTTTTTTTTTGATTACCTTCAAACCGGGTAACATTTTACAAAATTCAAACCTTGCAGTGGCCAGCCAGTTGCACTATGTCAGCATTTCCATCTACTGTACTTCAATAAGTCTGAACCCTAGACTCAGAACTGTCCAGTCCCAAACCTACACGCTTAGGCATGGCTGACAGTTATCCCAATTAATTAGGAAAAGTTCATCTTTTTGGTTCTTTTTTTCGTTCGGGTTTTTATTAACTAAACCATCACTACATCAATATATATAAATGGCCTACTTGTTACCCCAAGGGACATAAAGCATTTATCAGCTCCTTAAGCTTAGGACTGATTCATTGGGGCTGTCGTTGTGGTTTTTTTGCTGTCAGGCGCTAACTCTGATGATATCGCGATGTCTGGGAGTTAAAATATTTTAGGAGGTTGGGTTATTTTGGGGCCCGGGTGGAATTTTTTATTTTTTGATTGGGAGTGTTAGAATATCGGTGGATTAGGGTTCAAGCACCACCACGTACTGTATACCACTTTATATCAAAATGGCACTATTTGAACCCTACCAAATGGATACAACAAATTGGAAATGATGTGAGAGCGGAGGAATTTTTTAACCGAGAAATAATATAAGTCCAAAGGACACAGTGACATAATAAGTTTTATAAATTTAATAATAAAAGGATTTCTTTTATAATAATTGTGTGAGGTGGAGATGCTTTTCTCTCCTTACCGTTATTCTTGTTACCGTTACTTGACGTACTGTTTGATTCCGAGCTAACAGTCTGCTCATATACAGATCATTACCATTAGCCTTTCACCTAGTTCATCGTACTTAAAACAAAATCTACCAGCAGGTCTGCTACTTGGCTGTTCTACAATATATTCATCAGCAACACAACGAGGAGAAGTCGTAAACGCTTGAAATAAAATGCAATTATCTAGTAATCCATATAGGTAGTATTTCCTAGACCAAGTCTCTACCGTTGAGACGATACGTCAGCTCCAATACTTAACGCACACAAAATCAATAAACTTCAAGTTTATAATGGAAATTTCAGTAATACAAATCAAGTGGTCTAATGTTAAATAATACATTTCAAAGCTTTGAAATAGGAGAGATACTTGATCTATACTTATTAAGACCATAGTAAGCTGAAATTTACCAAGAAAATGCTTCCTCCAAGTAATCAACACGGCCCTTAGCATTCCCAAGGTTGTCGGCAGCACATCTTCTTAGAGTGTCATTTAGAGTAGGAGGACCGCATACCATAATGGCAGTCGTTCCTTGAGACTGCGCGATGTGGCTTCCAACCATGGCGTATACATCAGGGCGAAATCCACGAGCAATCTTATAGTGGCTGTTAGACGTCGGACTTTCATCATCTGATGTCTTTTCCTGACTGCTTCCAATTTCAGTATCGCTTCCAGAAGTAGACTCTCTGGTTTTTGTAATATACAATTCAGTGATGCATCTTTCATTTGTAGATAATGCAGAGAGCTCTTCAGAAAACCATTTAAGAGCAGATTCATGACGGGTAATCCACAAAAAGATGATATTTTGCTTCATGTCAGAATGAGAAAGAAGTTCAGCCGCATAGGAGTAAGTAGCTGTAACACCAATACCACCAGCAACAAAAATTAAAGTATCGTAATGCTGCAAATTATGGCGATGCCCATAAGGTCCATCAAGTAGTAAAGTAAACGCTTTTGATCCCTCGGGAAGTTTTGCAAGGTCATTAGCAATTTTTCTAGTCATACCCTCCTTTGCGGCGGCACAGATCATTAGCTTGTCTTTCTGAGTAGGATCGGGATGCTGATACAAAGTAAACGGATGGGACTCCCAGAATCCCCAAGGGCGTATAACATGGAAATAAATATGGCATCCAGGGTAGTACTTCCAGCGACCAGAATAAGATATCGACATTTTAAAAATATCATCGTCATACAGTTTTGATTCCGCTTTTCCAAACCCGGACCAGGCAAGTCTACCTAAGCGTACTACTCTGTCAAATGCCCAAATTGCAACCGAGGCCCAAATCCATTGCAACCATCCCATTCCAACGCAATGGTAGTAACATGTAACCAGAAACATAGCACCCAAAAAGATATGGAAAGCCAAAAAAATTTCATACCATGTAGATCGGAGGAAATGAATACTTTGGATCAAGATAAAGGAGCCAATAACAGTAGCAACAACACCATATACCCAGTAAGCTTCCGTAAACTCATAAATGTAATATCCATAATCAGCTTCATTAACGGACCAACATACTGAGTGAATTACAGCGTGCAGAACCATTCCTCTGGCAACCCATCTGTGGTAAACGTTAAAAGTGTCGAAAGACCAGCCAGTAGCCCATAGCGTAATATTGTTTCTGCCACCAAACAGAAACAAAGAAGGAAAATGAGTGAAAGCAATTATTCCGGTTCTATCAGCGAGATACCGCAAAAGCTGAGACCGAAAGGAGTCGTAATATAAATTGGGAAGAAAAAGGTCAAATTTAACCATTAGAAGAATAAGATTCATGGCAAAGTATCCAGTGACGGCCAACGTTTGACCACGAGTAGGAGTCGCCATTGAAAAAATCTTAAACTTTGACATTGGTATAGAGTGCTTGAAACCAAAAGCAGCGGGGATGGTAAAAATTTGGCGAAATCGAATAAAGGCTGGTTTATTCATGGAAAGCATGAATTTAGGGGCGACATGTTGAACTAGGTTGATAATAGCACCTACAAGAATCACGGCTGCCCAATAGGCGGAGAGTAGACCACTAAGGCTTTGTTAGCAACTGCGTTTCGTATAAATGGAAAAAAAAAAAAAGAATGGCTATTTTGCTTACCCGAAAAGAGTGCCTGAGTATTCATTCCAAGAAAACGTGTTAATTGTATGAATGGCAACCTGGATCTCTTCTGATGTCAGGACAATGGGCGTAGTTAAATAAGCCGTGGCATTTTTTAAATCCTGAGTCCTTGTAAAGTTGTTGGCTTTGACATCAACTTCATAATTTGCCTCTATTTCATCGAACGTAACAATGACATCTCCGTACTCTGCACAGTAGTAGATAAAGGTTTTCATGCCTTGTTCAACCTGTGTTGTGTCATTTCCAACGAGGCCGTTAAGACATTTCATAGTAGAAGACATGAAAATGTCGCTTAAGCATCGGCAAGGATAGTAATCGAGCTCTCCACAGTCTATATTGTAGTTACCAACGGCCGCCCGGCAACTGGATCCATATGATGAAGGGTCGGCTAGAACTCCCGGAAGATAGAAAAAAACGGCAAAATGTGCCAAATAGGCGACTTTGAGACCGAACCTCATTTTGGATTCAGAAAAAGTGTTATTGATATAATTCGATAAGGATATGAAAAAGGCTTTTGTACTCATTCCTATGGCATGGCTTTATATAATAAAAAAATTATAGCCTTTATACAACTTGACTAAAAGTTAAGAGCTCTCACCTTCAATATACAGTGAGGGCCACCAGAACCTTGGTATTTTTCTTGGCATCTGAGACTATCCTGTACGAGAAAATATAAAAGCGATGTGACTGGTCAAATTAAGCAAGCCTATGAATGCTTTAGTTTAATTTAATAAATCCTTTTATCCATCAGTGGTCTCCATATACTTCACATCAATTTGATTTTATGTAATTATATATTACAAGTATGAATTCAAATCCCATGAGGAAGAAAAATCATAATTTCGATATATATGGCTCCGGGTGCCCGATAGTCTAATTGCCGGATTGACTTAGCTTCTTTGTCATAATCTATAATACCAGTAACCTCGCCGTAGGACATTAAACAATTCCACATCCAAATATAAATCTAGAAACAACACATAATTGTTTCTGAGAAACTATTGGTAGTACCCCTCTGCCCCCAACCTAGGTTTCGACTGCAATTGATAAATTAAATAGTCCATATACTTGAATAGAAAACAACACTACATCAAATAGTACCAAATCCACCTGACTATAGGAACCGGTCTTTGAGTGACCCTGCGCAGTGGAGCCAGGATGTACTATGTAAGGGATTTCGAAAGTCATAGTTAGCACATAGCTACAATACATGTATAACTTTCAAAACCCGCAGCATGCATTCAAAGATAATCCGACAGCACCCAACAAAAAACGTTGCCTGATAAAGGCTAAAAGTTTCAACTCAAGAAACATAAACAGAAATTGCTGAAGCTAATGCTGAACTAATTAGACCGTGGAAATTTTCAGGTGAAGATCATATTAAAATAATATGTAAAAAGCATGATCTGACTTTTTGTAAGCTATTCCGGCGATCGAAAGGAATATACGTTTGACGTGAATTACATAGGCGCATACACACATCCCGTGAAATTGGCTTGTCAGAAATCAATCAGATAAAAACAAAGTTTGGCATCGACTTGGCCTCCATTGGGTGGTTTCATTGGTACCAGTACGGTCAAGATCAAATGGCATTTATAACCTAGACTACATTACGCAACGGGACATGCCGACACGGTGACACAAATCTACTGTTTGTGAGTAGTCTCCACATACAGTAACTTGCTTGCAAGAGAGCCGAAGGGTTAATGTATTTCTTTTTAAATTAATTTCCATACAGTATTTACAATATAAGTGCTCATGAGCGGCCGTTTTACAATTTTTAAAATGGATGTTATGGAAAAACAAGCAGCAGTATATATGTTGTAAACTATCCTGAAAAGATTCAATGTGAGTAAAAAAGCTCGAAAATTTTGCAATTGTATTTTTCTGTGTATTGTATGTAGTTGTTCAGCCTATTTGTCCTAGAAAATAGCTAGTCTATATGGACCGGTAGTCTAGTTTAAAGTAACCGATCTGTGAGTTGTTCATACAAACTTGCGTGAATCACATGGGTAGTACGTCATATTATTTCTTTATTAGTTTCACAATTCATATAAAATGTTCAAATGGGATTAGGATTTGCTTTATGCCTAAGCTCAGTCTTATCTCCACATAAGTTCTCAGTTGATAAAACTTTTGGAGCTTGAAAATTGAGATTTTTAGTTTAAAGCAAATGGCCATCGACCTCATCCGATTGGTCCATATGATCTGCCGCATGGTTTTCTGTGAAATAATTTTTTTCATGTTTTTTTTCCATATTTTTACCGGTACATAAAACGGAGTCTATAAAAAATACCAGCGCACAAAAACATGTGCACACATGAATTCTCTAGAGTCTAGACTAGCTAGCTAGCCAGTCATCTATCCCACTCATTTATGATAGAATTTTAAAGTCTTAGGGTTGCGTGAACCACACGTTTTGCCATCTACTTCAATTTTGGCGTTTTCCTTTCTCTTAACACTCAATAATTACTCAAAATACCGTTGGTTACACTTCTAAATGCTTTGCAATCCTTACAGGCTCTCTGGCTCATCCAGCTCGTTATACATCTAATAGAACCTAAGCAATCATTGCTCGCAACTGGTATAGATCACTTTGTAACGTGTAGTCTATATGTATAAATTTCAAAAATATAAACTTAATAATACAAAGATTTGATAACTTCGAATGATTCTCAAGGTTTCCAGACAATAAAGCCGCCAGATAAAATGATGAGATAGTATACCAGTTTAGGACTAAGCATGTGCGAGTTACGGCAAGACGCCGGATTTAGTTTCAAACAAAATCTTTGATATGTGTGATCCTTGTATTGGTTGTTGGGTGCTCTGCAAGCTGGGAGCATGATGACTTGTAAAACAGTAGACTCAGCGTTGATA
Organism: Geotrichum restrictum; assembly: GCA_030563985.1. Lineage (NCBI taxonomy): Eukaryota > Fungi > Ascomycota > Dipodascomycetes > Dipodascales > Dipodascaceae > Geotrichum > Geotrichum restrictum. The sequence goes on along the minus strand of JAJMKT010000062.1, from coordinate 66,105 downwards.
TAGGACTCTACAACATTTGGCTCTGCACATGTACAACTACAGCAGCAGCGCATTGATTAATTTCCAAACTTATGTATGTAGATCGGTTACGTACGCATATTTTGGCTACGTTGAGGAGACTTTTCAAGAGAGTGTAGTCTAAGCTAAGCTTTGAAAAGCATCAAACATGCTGTAGTCGACTAATTACAGTAGATGAACTTCGTGCATACTGGGGCTTAGACTAGACTATAACATTCCGAACTCTAAAACTCTAAATTTAAACTGAGCCAATAGCGCAGCCGTACCTTTAATTACAACCAATAACAATGCTACCGTACTGTTGTTCGTTGCGTACAAATGTCAGGCAATTGTTTTTAACTTAAGGCCCTCATGTGTCAACTGTGTTTGAATGTCAATGCGGAATTTCAAAAGTTTTATACTAATTTTTGTGTAATTAACTTTTTAAGCTTTGATTATTTCACTTGGTCCTTTGAGTTAGTACAGTATATCAATTGTTGAAGATTATCTCTGCTCTTTCATTTTCCTTGTATTATTATTTGTCTTGAATTTATGAGTTTTTAGCACTTTCAGTGTAGTGTGTTTATATTTGATGAGTGAAGATACAGTAGTACGAATATGGAGTACTGTTTTAGGTTCTTTCCTCGGCCTAGATAAGAAACGTGCAGAGTTTCTGAAGGAGAAGATAAGTGACTTGGAAGATGCCATGAAAGACCTCAAATTGATGCCCAGGAAACATGCGCTGTTGTTGCTTACCGGTAGGGCTTGTTTTCACAACAAATTTCGAAATATGCAAAGATGTTGAGCCAGGAAAGTTTAGGTGAGCAGTTGGGACGCGTTGATAGTTTTATAAGGGGGAGATGGTATTTTTGCGAGACGACGGAAACTTGTACGACAAGGATATAATGCAACCACCAATGAATGGAGGCCTAAATGTACCCAAAGCCATTCATTCAATCATCTAGGCTCAACAATGCACCTACGGCGCCAGAGATTGTTATGATCCTTGGTCGACTGTGTAAACGATCTAGTCATTTCATGATTTATCCAAGTTTGCAGCTCCAGAAACGGAACTACACGGCACGGCACCTGAAACGGCTGAACGTCTCCAATGATGGGCCCGGAGATGCATGTTCATACTGATCAAAATTAATCACCATAACTTTTGACTTGCTAGACCCGCAGTATTCGTTTACATTTTGAAGAGTTAGCACCTTAGGTATACTCAGCATCCAGACGTGAGGCTCTCACTATCATGAGAGCGCTTTTTCTTTGGAGAGTACCGCAAGGTTTGGACGCAGTGAAACTTGTGGGGACAGTCGAGGAGATGCAGAACCTGAACAAGTTTCCAAAAAGATTTTTTAGATACTTTACGAGTCACTTTAAGAAAATCTGGGCTCAACTCACTAGCAGAGGCAGCCCCTCCATTAGGAAGCAGTTTTCTCATAGTTATACGAACCAACAGACATCTGATGCTAAAAAACGGTGTTATTAATGTTGCTCTGTGCTGGTGCTTCCAACTGCGCTACCATTTTCCAGAATCTGAATGCGAGAGTTGCCTTAAAAAAGAATTACTTTGAGCTCTGCCAGATGTCAAGATTCAGTGCAATGGAGGTATAGCTTATCCGCTTCACAGCAGCGTACGAGATGTAATTGCAGGAGCACTTTCAAGCGCGACTGTTACGAACGGAAAGGAAGAGATTGTATCCACCGATCCTGACGTACTACACAAACATAATAATGAGGAAAATCCATACTCAGTGAATTTGAGAACAAACCATCGTTACATATATAGCAGGAGAGAGAACACACTATGATCTAACTTTCCACAATATGAGTAGAACGGTAAATCCAGTCAGCCAACTCGACACGAGATACAAAGAAAAGATTTAGAAATACAGCATGTTGCCTAAGTTTAAGCATGTAGTCATATTACCAGGGCGCCTCACATACCCAGCGTCAGAGAAGAATTTGAACAAGCTAAGGTCAAAGATGATAGATTACGGATCGGAAATGCTAATAAGGGCAATATCTTGCAATCTAGCTAGGAAGAGAGCAGAATGGCACTATTTGATCACTAAAAAATGGAGACGATCGACAAATTGGAAACGACGTAAGAGCCGAGGAATTTTTTAACGCCGGAAAAATTTGCAGGTAACTGACCTCGAAAGTCAATTTGTGATTCCAATGAACAATGCTACCGTTAACAAGAAACAAGCCAACGAATATGTTTCAGCATCGATCCGAGGCCTCTTTTTCAAAAAGAAATTACATGTTTGATGTACTTTGTACTCTCTGAGTCTCTCGACAGGCCAGCTCTATTCAAACTATGGTACCAATTTTCTCTCTGTCACCTGGCTTTTTGCCAGATTTCTTTTTCACCTATTTTCCAAACCACTGAGAGATGAGTGTACTTTGGAAACCCCTACCTAATGTCCTGTCGTGTGAGAATCTTGGAGACCGGTTTGGCTTCTGTCCTGGGGAGATGCACTATAGTTTTGTATACATGCAGTCACTTGTGGCCCCAGTTCAGGTGTCTTTGATTCTTTGGGCTCCACCATTATAGATAAGTTCTTTGGAGCTTTTTTACGCTTTAACGGACCTCAGTAGATAATGATTAATGTTCTTGTTCCAAAATTAAATCATTATCAATGGCTCCTAAGGTTTTGCCCAGCAAGCTACGTATACCGAGTTACTTCAACCAACCACTAACTAGACTAGAGTGAAACTAGTACAGTGCTTAAATAGAACTGGCCTACCAAGGATAGGAATCTACCGCTGAGTAGATAGAATACGGAGTTTGTCAAATGTAGAAAAAAGGAACACCCTAGACTTGAGTAAAACAGACAAAAGCTTGTAGCTAACTCCCAATTGACGTGATTTTCTCGTGAGGAAGTCTCACGAAGAAAGTGCCTAATAGAGATTATATCATGTCCTCCACCACTTAACCCGGAAACCTAATTTTCGAGATCCTGTTCCTGAGCCGACCTTCGTTTCGGCCAGTCCCTGTCATTACTGGTACAGTAGAGTCTGAGTAGACTAGATGATTAGCAGGTTGTGTATACCTTCCGAAGGCCACGGTGGTCTAGATTCTCAATAATCTAGATCAGAGTGGGGATCATAGCAATGTTGAGTTTAGGGTTATGGAATCGCCAATTATATTCCGATAAATAGAATTTCAAGGGTTTCTCATGGGTTTGCTGTTTTTTTCCTCCTGTAAATTTTCATCTGTTTTATCACAGCTTATCCATCCCCCCAGTCATCTAGTACAGCCTCAGACATCCGGCATTCCATTTAGGCCTGGTGAATAACAATGTGTGACAATCGAGCTGAAATTGCAAAGTTGATAGCCAAAGGCCATGTGCGCCTAGCTTTGGCTTCTGATCATGTAGAATCACCATCTCCTGCGAAGTTTGTACGCAATTCTGCCAATGAATTCGAGTTAGTCACAGATTATCGTGTTCTGTTCATGTTCTTGAAGGGAGTAAATTTGAGACATCTTTTGAAGGCGGTGAAATTCGAAAGACCAACGACTGCTGCTGTGAGGGAGAAAATATCGAAAAATAGAGCGAGATATTACACCAAGCTGAGTATTGTCTGCTCCAACCATCATCTAATCTTAGATGATGCTGCCCAATTGCTATCAGCTTTTGAATTGGATGGCAAGGTTTACGTTTGGAAAATAATGCCTTATGGACTGGAGTTCGGCCCAGCTTACTGGAACAAATTTATGGATGAAGTACTTGGAGAACTTCAAGACAGCTGTATTCAATATTTTGACGAAATACTTATTATGGGGCTAACAAGAGCAGAACTGGAATTAAGAACTGGCAGTATATTTGGGCGCCTACATGACCATCAAGTCGAGTGGAACACGGAGAAAAGCCAGTTCGAAGTGGAGGAAGTACAGTTTTTAGGGCTTAGCATTATTTCCGGTGGAGTCAAAATCCCAGCTGAAGTAGCTCAAGCGCTTTCTTCGCTTTCTGAGCCTAAATCAAAACAAGAGCTACAACATTTTATGGATGTTTCGGAATATTACAAGGCATTCGTCCCACATTTTGCTGAACATACAGAAAGTCTTAGGGCGCTCCTCGAGCGTTCTTAAAGAGCGCCTCATATAATTTAGCTCTTAGGTTTAGGCATGGAATATGCCGTGTTAAAGGTTGAAATTGGGGTTCATGTAAACCTACAAGCAATAAAAACAAGAGATCAAATGAGCGTAGGAAGGAAGCTACCAATAGTACTTAAGCGAAGAATTCGAAATTCTCTGAGTTGTGATGGAGGAATTTATACCCTAAACCTCTCAGACTATCATTCGAAATGTTCACAAGAATACGTCTAGACACCCAAGATCGTGGGTACTTAGCATTCGCCCAGACACTCGCCAGAGATACTACCAGAGTCCCTATCATTCCGGAAGCATGTTCAATAATTAATTGTCAATTATTTAGCAGTTGAAATGTTTTTTATGTATGTAAATATAGATATTTTGCTAAGAAAGGCTCATTTTAAACTATAGCTTATAAGATTGTATACTGTACGACTTATCTCTGTCTGAATTCAGCGCTGCTCCAACCGGCCTGGCCAGGGGATTGCCCAAAGTATACATGAGGAGTGGCAGAAGAAATAGGGAATTGTTCAGAAGATCCATAAGGAGGGGTAGAAGAAATAGGGGGTTGTCCAAAGGATCCATAATAAGGGATAGAAGAAACCGGGGATTGTCCAAAGGATCCATAAGGGATAGAAGAAATAGGGGATTGTTCAAAGGATCCATAAGAGACAGAAGAAATAGGAGATTGTCCAAAGGATCTATAAGGGACAGAAGAAATAGGGAATTGTTCAAAGGACCCATAAGAAGGGTCAGAAGAAACAGGGTATTGTCTAGAGGATCCAGAAGAGTCAAAAGAAATAGGATGTTGGGGATGTATGTAATATTTCGGAAACCCCACTTTTTCAAGTTGCTGCTGTTTTTTGGATAACTCATCAGCAGTGGCAGTTGGGTTTTTATCAATCCAAGCAATGGTATCGTTGACCGCCTTCTCTACCATCTCGCGCTTATAGGCCACGGGCCTTCTCTTAAATTCAGTACTGGATGTAATTCCCCTAATAGCGTCGCATAAGTGCAGAAGTTTGTATTTGGCTGCAGCGCGGGATCTTTCTTCATCATCTTGCTTCTTGTACTTTTCACCATCAGAGACCATCTTTTCAATTTGTTTCTTGGAAAGACGTTCCTTGACGTTAGAAATGGTAATGGTTTTGGACCTATTGGTACCAATCTCGGAAGCCGAAACTCTTAGGATACCTTTGACATCAATATCAAATGTCACCTTAATTCCAATAAGTGCAGTGTTAAAGTTGAAATTAAGCTCGCACAAGGTATTGTTGTCCTTGGCCTTGAAACGTTCACCTTCAATCACTTTGAGATTGGCAACGCCTTTCTTATAATAATCAGTGCTAAACATCTGAGACCATCTGATGGGAAGAGATGAGTTTCTCGGAATGACTATGAACGTAATTCCGTCTTCAGCCACATAACCCAAGGAAAGAGGCGTTACGTCAAGTGGGGCTGAATCTGACAATTTGGAAGATGGATCGGCTGAAAGAGATTTTACTGGGTGAGTTATGACTGGCCCCATAAAAGCACTTTTAAAGAAGCAGTCAAATACCCATTTTTGGACTTGAGGAATACGGGAGGAACTGCCAATGAGTGCAATCTCGTGGACAAATGTTCTACCGGTATCGATACTGGCACTGTGAAGAGCACTCCCTACAAGGTATGTTGTGGACTTGAAAAGACTTTGACATAGCTTGTCAAACGTTTTTCTGGTGATGCTGGTGTAGAAATCAATACCTTGGTATAGGCAGTCAATCTCAATCAAGGCCTGAGCAGAAGAAGACAGTTCTTTCATTGCACGCTCACAAGCAGATCGGAGACGTGTAAGAGATCTTTCGTTGCCAGTAATATCTTTCTTGTGCCTTTGCTTGAACTCCTTAACAAAGTAATCGACTAGACGGCTGTCAAAATCTTCTTTACCCAAATGAGAATCACACGCAGTGGCTATGACTTGCAAGACGCCATTTTTGATTTCGAAAGTCGAAACATCAGAGGTACTACCGCCGATATTAAAAACTAGGACTCTGCGTGCGTATCCTAAATTTGACTCCTTGTCATTACCAAAGGCGGGATACGTTGGAATGGTGGTTTTCTGATTAGAGCTAAAACCACTTTTGATGGTTCTCTCAGTGGCCTGATGCGGTTTGTTGAGAAAGCTGCCAGGGTCATCAATATCAGCAATATCAGCAATATCAAAGTAGGCTTCGGCTGTCTCACGCAATTTCTTTAAAATCATGCAAGAGACTTCAGGAGTGAATTTTGTTCCTTCCTCCATAAATTTTACCTGGATAGCAGGCTTGTCACCTTTAGTGATCTTTAAGGTAAACTGTTCCATGTCACTCTGGGCTGTATTTTTGGGGTCTCCGGTAGTCTGCCTCTTTGTATCATTATCGATTAAACGCATGGTGTTGTTGAAAGGTTGGGCAACACGAGAGCGTGTGGTGCCTGAATTTATTTCAATACAATTATCGAAAGACATGATAAATTCGGATGAGTGTAGGGATATTGGTTATAAATCAAAAGGGAATAATGATGATAAGATGGGCAATTGGAGTATGTCGAGGCACGTCAGTACTAAGCTTCAATTCACTGATAGGATGGGAACAGACAAAGTTTATTTCAAATGTTAGTGTCATTAATTAAATGTGATTGGACTAAAAAGAATACTAACATTTTTCAAAAGATTGCTGTTCAAAGTAGTTGGCTATCTCTGAGTTGTCTTCTGTTGCTTCTTCCTAAGAGGCAATGCTTACCCTTTATATATCTCACTTTTTCTCTTCTCCTCTAGACCCGGTGGTTGCGCGACATTACCATCGGTTTACTTTGCTTGTTGATATCACTATTATTGCTTTTGTATTGTTCCTTGTCATAAGAGTCTGCAATTGTTTGATCAGGGATTTGAGTAACAGATCAGGGCCTCAGTATACAGTATGTTATTTATGTAACCTCCCTCTCTGTCGACATATTGCGTGTTACTAAAAAAAGAAGAGTACCCGAAATCAAAAGCTGAGCCTTTGCTATGGATCCTGGTATGAATAAAACCGACCGGTAACCTAGTCCATTCGGAAGTTAAGATACTACAGTTGAGGCAAACTACAAAATGCGCGGCTGAACACATGTTATTCCCTGGCGGCCGGGTTAACTATTTGTGGTACCGGGTAGGCCAAACTTTATGACTTTAGAAAATTGAACTGTTCTAGAATATTGTTCATCGGTCTCAGATATCCGGGTTCAGCCGCACGATATACAAGCTGTATTTCTTTGGCCGGTTTGAATATTACATTCATTACATTCATTACATCCAACGTTAACAATTAAACAGTTCCCGTGGCGTCAATTAAAAAAAACATAGCAACATTAACAGAATCGTCGGTTTCTGGTATTAAACTTGTTTTTGGTATTAGGTTATTATATAGTACGGAATCTCAGTGATTGCGTCAATATGCTCAAATATATAGATATATGCAAAACGGAAAGCATCAAGTTTAGAGGACAGCAGCATCTATCTACTCTTATAACCACTTTGGTGTTTGGGGGTGGGTGGGACGATCAAATGTTCTTCGGAGGAGGGAAAAAGACTAGCAATTAGTTTTCCTTGCCTTTATGTTCGGCTGTCTTTTCGACAATGCGTTGGCCAGTGTTTTGCATCATATTGTTACCACTAACCAACACGCTCCTACGCTTTCTGCCTCGCGTTCGGACCTTTTTTGTTAGTGTCTCGAAAGACGTGGGGGCCGTTGGAGACATGGGGGAACCAATGAGACCTAAAGACGGACTTGTAGACAAAAGCTCCTCGTGGGCAACCTCTCTAACGGCACTTTCAACTTCAGTCAGTAACCAGTCAAGATCTTTACGGAGTAGCGATTGCTTGTTCTTATAAGTGGCCAAGTTGCGCTGATAGACGTCAGTAACTCGGGGGTGATCACGAATATCTCGTCGCGACCGAAGAAATTCCATAATGAAAGAAAACTCCATGGCAGGAACTTCACAAGCTTGAACAACACGGGCAGATACAATGCCCTCTTTGAGAATGTTGAACTGCTCGAGATGTCTTGCAGGGGGCGTGGGAATAGTAGCCATAGAGTAGATGGCTTTAGTCCAAATCTTTGCGTTGAACCTAGTTTTGATAAAATTATAGGCGACGGCGGCAGACTTTGTAGAGCAAAATAAATTATGCAACGCGTTCGACACGTTGTCGCTAATCAACTGCAATATTTGGGCATTATAATCGCGGACAAGGCATACATACTTAAAAGTTCCTTGCTGCTTCAAATACGATCCATAGTCAGGGCGGTCCTCATCGGCCAAAATTTTGTCTATGAGTTCAAGCTGATCGTCCTGAGCCTCCTCGTCCTCACCCGACATACGGATCATTGCTTTGGCCAGGGGTCCGAGAATGGCCAGAAATGCGTCTCGCCATTCGATAAACTCTTCGCCGGTGGCACCACACGTGAGCTTGGAGGCTGGGAATGTCTTATTACCGGTGGCGTAGTATTGCGGGATGGGAGACTCGCTGACTTCTTGAAAAAGTTCCTTGTAGGCAGCCTCATAATCTCCGGAGTTTGCAGGGTTGGTGAGGTAGAGGTAGAGCTCCTTGTCGAAAGCGGAGTAGGTGGTAGGCTGCTTTTGAGGGATGGTAAGAGTTTGGAGGGACAGTTGCTGGATTTTTGTCGTCGTTGAAGGAGGAACAATGAAAGGGCCAGTGCTCATGTGATGGCTCATGGCGGGGGAGGCGGGCCTTTCCATAATCTGGTCATAGATTGAGTTGTGCCTGGAGTGATTGCGCTTGTGGCGAGGTTGTGACTGGGATTGAGAATGCGAATAAACAGACATGGTGGTGAAGTCTTGAAGTTAGGGAACAGGCGTGAAACGTTACAAAAAGTCCTGACAATTTGGAGGAGGAGGAGTAAGAAGAAAGGATTATGTTTTTTTGTTTGTTTTCTAATTATTTTCAGGGGTAAGCGCCCTGTTCGTTGTCATGAAAATTGTTTTTAGATTTGGGAATCACAGACAAATAGAATTTCAACCATTTAGGTCGACTACAGGAACGTGAGACTCAAATATTCTTTAATTGGTCGTGCTATATGTTCATTCTGCTCATTCTGCCCATTTTGTTCGTTCTGCTTGTTCTGCTTGTTCTGCTCATTCTGTTCGTTCCGCTCATTCCGCTCATTAACGACAACGGTAACGTGTCCTAAGCTCATATACTCTCGTCGTCTTCTAGCATCTGAATCATGTCTCCGATTCCTCCAGCCTATATTTGTTAGCATAACCAGAAACAAGTACTTTCTTGCGTAAATACATACCCGCATGTTGAACAGATCCAAGTCACTAATATCCCCAAAGTTTGGCATCGACGCCAGAAAATTGCTGTAAACTGTTTTCATGCCACTGGGGGTTTCCACCTCTTGCTCGCCGGGTGCCGTATTCTCATGGTTGACGTCCCGGTCGGTGTCAGGAGCACGATCCATGGCCATGAAATAATCGTAAGCAACTCTAGCCGCGGACCAGGTGCCAGATAGTTCCTCTAAATATCCAAGAAGCATCCTTGCCTCTGAACTAGTCTCTAGCATTTCGCGAAACGACTTGAAAACGCCTCTGCTCATGCCGTCTTTAAAAATAATGAGTATCGTCAAGCTCGAAAAGTACTCGAAGCTGGGCAGGCAAAATGACGGGAACCTTGATTGAAAGTTGCTCAGTAAAGTTACACACATTTGCACAATGTCACTGATGCTGGGTGTACCAGGAAGTTGGGCCAGTCTGGGGTCATCCAGCATGTGAACCATGAGATACATGGATACGTAGCCGTAGTACAGATTAGCTCTATGAGGCAGCAATTGTAGATCCGCACTAGCGTTAGGTTTTAAAAGGCCCTCAATGTCAACGTGATCTGGAGTTTGTGCTAGCCATTGGCGTGTATTTTCGGCCATTTCCGCGTGAATCTCGAAAAGCTTCTCTGGCGGGTATGAGTAAAAAGTAGTCTTGTTGGTTTGCGTAATGTGCAAGTTGGCGAGGCGGTTAATTTTGTGAAACTGGTTGAAAATAGACACTACACGGTAGGGCTCTGGGGTGCATTTGACGGGTGACTGTCGGCTGCCCACAGCAGGCTTCCAGAGCTCCCATTCTTCGCTCGTTTCGGGCTCGTCAAAACTAAAATAGTCATCTGCTGTGATCTGGGGCACACGGCCAAGCCGCCCAGAGATGAGCGTATCGATGATACAACAGCATTTCCATGTTCTCAAACTAGAGACTGATGAGTCGGGTGTGCAGACGTTGATGCCCAAATCCATGGCCATTCTTACTGCATTGCCAACAATCAACCAGGCGTTGCTCCAGTATCCTTGACCCCAGAAATAGATGCTCTGAATTAATAGTGCCTGGACACTGTGTACACTGTGCTGGCATTCAAGGATACAAGTCGTAAGGTCATGCATGATTCGAGTCTCGGTTGGCTCGTTGTAGTTGCTGCGATCACACATGTGGTTGTATGCCACAAAAGTAGCCGTCCAAAGAAGAACAGACTGTGCGCTTTTCTTGTCGGCACCGGGCGAGTGGGCAAGTCGAATCAAGTCGGTCTTGTTGACCATTGGAAAGATGGCATGGAAGAAGGTGAAGTAGACGTCCAGAATCTCAGCAATAGAAAAGGGAAACAGACGCAGCTTCCAAGCACTGATTGTAAAGTTGTTTTTGCTGAGTTGAAGCTTCTGAAAGGTAGCAAGAAATAGCACATCAAAGCCTGAGCTAGGGCCTAGACACGTCATTTGATTGTCGACAGTACCTGTCAGCTCAGGGAGGCTCAAAGAATCTGAAATGACCTTGGCTTTAGAATTAGATATGGTCATTCTAGACTCGCTCGCTTGGACGCGATAGTCCTTGCTTTCTGTTTTCTTGAGTCCGCTACGGATGACAGTGAGGTTCAGGTCGTTCAGCTCCAGCACGTCAAGGACTTCTGACTTTTGTAGGTTTTGTTTGTAGCGTTCGTGGCACTCCGGGGAGTCATTGGATTTCAGCTTTCGAGCCATCTCCAGGAGTTTTTGCTCCGCGTGGGCGTCTTCCTCGAGGAGTAAACCTAGCAAGTTGAGCAGACGGTCTGCAGTTTTTTCCATTTTTTGCAAGTAGCCAGTAGGGATGCCTCTTTTTCGTTTAGGCGTCGAATAGGAGCACTTGAGATCTGAGGCTTCGCAGGTGCGGCACGGGAACTCGGCATCGCATTTTGCTTTCTTGAGGCGACACAGATCACACGCTCGCTTGTTACGGCGTCCTTTGGGCTTACTGGTGACTGTAGAGGTAGCAGGAGCATTTGTGGGAGAGGCAGTATTCAAAGAGCTCGGGGAGACCGAGAACAGCGAAGAAGTGTCGACTTGACTCATTTTGTGAAGGGTTTGGCGAGGAAAGAGGAAGGAAAAATTCGATTAAAAATTCTAAAAACGTCAAAATTTTGAAGGTTTATAATGAGACTCGCTCGATTAGGCCTGTTCCCCGCACTTCCCTTGAAATTTTTTGCCTCTTTATTTGCGCGTGCGAAGATTATGGGCAGCGGCAGGTCTGAATATATTTCGAATATATTTTGTATGGTCTTTGGCTGTTTGAGTGGTCTTTGGCAGCGTCTTCGAGAAAGGGCTTCGTAATTTCGGCCTTTTTGCGCACGTCTTTTTTGCGCACGAGGCTTCCGTCCATGAATTCGGACTTATGACCATATGTAGACTATCCTTTGGAAATGCATTGAGGTGCGTAGCCAACCTTTTCATTTGTACTGCCTCAAGCGCATGCAATCACCTTTTGAATTCTCCCAATTGAAATCGCAACTGTCCCACTCACCACCATGGCTGACCTTCTATCGCCATCGATACCTCAAAGAGGCCCCATATATCATAGAGTAGCCCTCAAAGCATGTGCTCCTTGTTCTGTCTGCTCTTGTTTGCCATTATCTAACCTTCGTCTCCTAGATCCTCAGACTCTCCCGTCCCAAAATCCAGCCACCGAGGTTACTAGTGGACGAAAACGATGACTTCAACGTTCAATCTGACCCTCCAGTTCTCCTCGCTCTGCCGGTCAACGGAGGCAACCTCTACGTCGGAGAGACCTTTAAATGTGTTCTCTCCATCGACTCTGAATCCGACGACCCAGACATTCCTATAACCGTCACGCTAGCCGTCAGTATCAGCACTCCAAACAGAGAGCACCCCATTGCAATCATCCACCCCTCACATCCGGACTCAAGCACTACCCTGTTGTCTCGCGAAACCAAGCAGCATGTCGTCGAGTTTGAAACGCACGATCCAGGCATTCACGTGGTGTCAGCCGTCGTCACCTACAGCACTGAAGATCAGGCGCCTACGTCCTTCACTAAAAACTACAGGTTTACTGCAGAGCAGGGTCTGTACGTGCGAACCAAAATATCCTCTATCGCACCTGACAGCTGTACTCTGGAAGCTCAGATCGAAAACATAACAGACGCCACAATAACTTTAGAAACGGCAGAGTTCATATCGCCCTTAGGCTGGGTATCCCAGGCCCTCAACTTTGATGAGCCTGAACAGGACAGAAGCCCCTCTTCTTCGTCCTCTACGTCTACTTCTTCTTCACCAAACAAGCTTACTTCTACACCTTCTCTCATGCCGAAGGAAACATGGCAATTTGCTTACATAGTTTCACACGACCCCGACTTCTTCGATACGCGCCAGGCAGTGGGAATGGGAAAGTTCAGTGTGTCCTGGAGGCGAGAATACCTGGGTGAAAAGGGCTGGCTCATGACTGGACATTTGAAAAGAAGTCCTGGTCTGCAGTAAATTAGGCCACAGTTTGTCGCTTCATCGCAATGTTGTTTGACGCGTTTGACGCGTTCGGCAACGTCGCAGTATTCCTCCCTTCCTCCTGGCGATGGTTAGTAGGTGATAGATAAATAAATAATAAATACAGCATGTGCTCAAGCTCTTTCTTCCTGTTTTTTTAATTTTTATTTCTTTTATTTTTTTTCTTTCTTCTTTTTTGAGCTTGAAATTCTTGATTGTTATCATGCGATACGGCCTCTGCAGCTGTATGGACTTGAAAGCAAGTCTCTAGTACGGAGATCCTCCTCGGCCTCGTCCACGGAAGCTGCCACGTCCACGGAAGCCTCTTCCTCTGAAACCTCCTCGGCCACCACGGCCATTGCCTCTCATGAATCCTGGCAGATTGGTTCTCTTTGGCACAATTTTCAGTGGTCTAGCTCTGAACATGCTATCGTTAAGGACCAGGGCCTGTGCGACCAACGCGGGCTCGGCAAACTCAATATAAGCGTATCCCATAGGTTGCTGTGTGTACTTGTTGAGAACAATCGTGACTCGGTTGATTGTGCCGCAAGCTTGAAAGTGGACTTGCAGTTCCTCGGGAGTGGCGCCGTAATCAACATTGCCAACGTAGATGCTACGGGCGTCTTGATCTTTCTTGTCTTCTTTGAGATCAACAGATTCCTTTTGAAGCTCGGCTTGCATTTCTTGTAGACGGTCAGCTTCGTCTTGTAATTCCTGGAGTCGTTGCTTCATGGCGTCAACACCTTCATCCTGACAATAGTTAGTAGTTGTTTATACGGAAGTGGTAAAGGTAAACCCACAGTAATAGGTGCTGGTGCTGGTGCTGGTGCAGGTGCAGCTTCCACGCTGACTAGCACGGCACCGCTAGCAACGGGAGTAACTGGTAGTGTCTGGTCCTCTGTTACGTCCATGGTGATGTCTTGTTGATTTTGTTGGTCTTGTGGAAAAGTGTTGATAAATCTTGTTGTGGCAGATGCAAAGTCAAAATGAAAATGAAAAAAACACCAAAAAATGAAAAATAAAAACAGAAATAACAAGTCCTATATCCCCTTGCCCTGTTTAACTACAAAAACACTCTTTCACTTGTGCAATGTTCAACCATACAATGTATTTACAAAGGTCTGTCGTAGTCTAGTCACTCTAGTATATGAAGTAGAGGAAGTTGAGACAAACGATTAGGGAGCAGTAACGCTGTTAAGCAGAGCGTCACGTCTTTGCCGTAAGCTGCTAGAAACAATCTCAAAAGAAAGTAATGTTATTGCACTTGCGGGGATAGTGCGGACCATGTTGGTTCCTAGGCCGGAATAAAACGTACGCCAACCCTCTTCACGCAAAATAGTACTGGTCGTTTGTATGATGCCTCTGTACTTTCGCACCGGAGGGACCAATACATTAGTGGATGTTGAAGACTGAATTGGTCTGATCTGGACTCGTGTGCGAACAACTTCGTGGGGATAAGTGACGCTAGACGCACATATCTTGGACACCACAGAGGCAGAGAGAATTTGTGGCACCTGGCTGAGAATGGGTTCATTCTCGTTTACTCCAAAAAATCTTTTGAGCTTTTCGTACATTGGGAATTGAATTCCTACATGCAAGAGGCCTAAAAGCGCAGGGCCGAGGCCAGCGTAAAAAGCCTTAATACCTTCAGTGCGATAAATTTTGCAGACAGCGTCCAAAGTTCCAGTGTACACCGTCGAGTTTACGGACTGGGTGATGAGTCGAGTTTTGATGACCCAAATCGGGTTTGTAGCGAGTGTGGCGGAGGCACCGGCAATCAATGCTGAAGCCATGTATGATAAAGACGGAGATTGCTTGAATTGTATCCGGTTTTTAGCTTCTTCATAGACCATAAAGTATATGGCACATGTCGGCAGATATCCTACAGAGATGGGCACTACACCACGATAGAGTCCCTTGATGCCTTCTTCCCTGACTATCGTAGTTAGAGTATGCATCATTCCCCGATACTTTTGGCCAGAAAAAGCAAATTCTGATCCATTGGAGTTAGCAGTCTTGGCCAAGCTGCGCTGGATTGCAATCAATCCACCTTGCGCTTGAAGTTTGGTCTTTGCAACGTCCAGGGGGCAAACTGCGAAAGCTGAGAGAGCCCCTGCAATTCCGCCAGCAAATGCATTGATCTCCGAGTCGCGAAGGCCCAAAACGACTTTGTCGGACCACGGGAATGATTCTTTCCGGTTTGAAAGAAGGGAAGCCTGAGTGAAAGTGGGGTCGTCGATTCCGACAGCCTTTTCATCAACAGTGGACATTTAAAAAAATACACCAGTAAGAGATTCACAGGATATGGGATATGCCCGGGCTTTCAAGACCAGTGTACTTAGGCGAAGGGATGAAAAGGTTTGCTTAGAATGCTAAAACGTAGATTAGCGGTGCAACTGAGGCCGGCCTAGGTAAAGCAGCGCTTGAAGTACACAGGACAGTCAAATAAAAGGATTATAAATTAGAACAGTAAATGGTCAACGAAAGAGAAGTAAGAACAGAACGAGCAGCTGTCGAGTATCATGTATCTGCAGGTTAGGGTTCAATTTTATGTGGTGTGGACTCATGATGACTCTGAGTCATGATCTCTAGCCCAATTGAACTGCAATAATACGTAATTGGACTGACGGACACAAACCCACAGGACTCCACACAGGAGAATGGTTTCCAGCTCAGTGGTTGATACTGTAACTAGCTAGTGCTGTTAGTCTAAACCTATTAATGCTCGGGTAATCCATGCTTTGTGGCCAATTCTACTTGAATCCTGGACCTACTTGGACCTACGGAGTCGAATATAAACCCAACTAGAGTAAGGAATTAAACTGAACACTCGACTTTCCAGGCTAACCTTTGGTCTTTGATTAAATCTGATAAAAGCTCTTGGTGTTTTTAAACGATCGACTTATTCAGACTTTATTTTCATTTGCAATGGACTCTGCCCTGGCTACACTCCAAGTCTACGTATAGGTCGACTATATAGCGCTTCATGACTCATGACTCGTGAGTCTCAACTATTGTAGACTAGAGTCTACTGGCGCGGGCCCATTAAACTGGTCTAGACTTTATATATCCGCTTCCGGAGCTATGCGTCGTTTGTGGTGAGATGGGAAACTTTAAAAACTTAAAAAAAATAGTCTCCTAAGATCTTGAGATCTACAGTACGGAAATACTGCGCTCTTTAATTATCATGTCCTTCTCGTTTGCTTGTGTGCTTGGTTCAAATGCTAGACTAGGCTAACGTGATGGGTTGTCCATGAGTAGTTAATAGCCTAATACTATATAGGAGTTTCAATTGAATAACAGTACTATAACGACAGTAGATATAAAACCCATTTGTTAATTTATACTGTTCAAGGAAGAGATCAACTTTATCTTGAATAATATGCTCCATCTAGCGAAAATTACATCTTTTCAACAAACCAGTGAATTGGTGATTACCCAACGACTGGTTAATGATTTGAGCCAATTGATCGTGTGCTTTGACGTAGCAAACTTTCCAATTATTTTCCTGAATACCACAATGAAGAGTCTGTGACATTTTGTACTCCTCAAAGCTAGAACTGAGGCCTCTAAACTTTTCAATTAATTGAATGTTGTCATTGAAGAGAGTAGTAGTGCTATTAGCATTGCAAAACTCATTGTTACTCAGAAAGCTGTGCAAAAATGTCAACTTTTTGGCGCACAATTCCAAAGCCAATAGATCACATCTGATACGGTTAACGCTATTACCGGTATATCCTGTGATACTCTGAGATTCCCACATGATGGGGGCCCCGGCATACATAATCACAAATCCAGCGACACCAAAGTTCTTTTTCTGAGGGTGAGCACTACAATCGGCATAAGCAGTCAACTCACCGCCTGTACCATAGGTAATCCCTACATCTCGGGTCGCACAAATATAACCAAATAAATGGTTAAGAGCGTTATTATGATGGTGTGTAGGTGCATCCACAAACTGCTTGAGGCGCTGAAGGGCAAACCATATATCAAACCTCACTGTATCTGCAATGTGCTGAAGGGTTTTGACGCATGATGCATATGAACGTCTTGCGTCGGCAGATAGAAAAAGATTCAATTCATTATCGTCACTCTTATCTGCCCATCCTATGTCCATGGGATTATTGCAAAAAGAAGATTCGTCAGCATTCATTGGGCGATCTTTCCTCCGAAGCAAGGCGATGGAATCTGAAGCATCCAACTTGAGAACACCATGTTTCTGATCATAATCGATGTTCAAACCACTGAATTCTCTAGGTTTCCCCCGATCTATACCATCCAATGCATCTATAAGAGTTTTTTTAATCTCTTTCAAAGCATCTAAATTTTCAGAAAGAAATAAAATCTCATCGTGACAAGCAACAAGATTGACACGATCAGCTCCTGAGCCTCGAAAGAAAATATTGCAGTTTTTATCCACCCATTGAAATTCTTGAGAAAGAAGATACTCTTTCAACTCCAAGTACATCTGCTCTGAGGATTTTTCCAATCCATCCTTTAACCTTTTTATGTCACCTTCAATGTCGATATAGGTCACCTCTAAGTTAGAACAACCTTTAAAAGATGCCACGTGAATGTGCATTTGCTTCTGGGCTGCGGCCGCCAACATTGTACGGAGAATTTGAACATTTTGGGGGTGGTGGAAGAAGTCCGTGTAATCCTCACTTGCGAATTGAGCATATCGGTTCACTGCTAAACGAGCATTGAACCCCAACGCAAACCCATAGCCTTCCCTCAAGGTGTAATGCCAATTAGCCTTTTGAGCTTTTATCCCAGAATTGATCTCTTCCTGAGTGAGATCAAGTAAAATTCCCTCCTCACACATATAATCAAACTCTACATGCTCTGCATCAATCCACTCCTGCTTGAAGGGGAAGTTTGGACTTCTGATTTCGCTGAAATATCTAGGAATAGCGACTTCAAAAAGTGCAGGAGTATTCTTAATCACTCCATGAGAACTTAAGATTGAATTCTTCTGTCTCATCAGATTCTCAAGTTGAAGTTTCTCCATATTGTTCGGTTTTCCATAATATGAGGGCCTGCTATTCATTTCAAAATCACCGGGAGGCGGGTCCAGACTATATAGATAAATCGTTTCTTCCAGCGTAAATGGACTCACCCATTTTTTTGAAGTTACTAACGATCCTTGGTCTCCTGGAACTAATTGATCATCCTGATCACCTGAGAGAGAAGATGTTTTAGGCTCTCTAACAGCTTTGACCGAAGACTGATGCGCCTCAGTAACTGTATTGAGAGTATGGATATCGGGCACGCATTCTTGAAAAAGTCCGGCTCCCTTTTCATTGGTATTTTGGTTCTTCTCCTCGCTCGCTGATATGTTAGGACGGAGAAGCGATCCTTCTTTCAGTAACTTCAGAGCTTCAATTGCAAATTTTCTAGTTCTGTGGGTTTCAAGTAATGAGTATTCTTTGACGCTCAAAATGAAACTGCTCCCGCTCTTTGTACGAACACTGTTCACTTTACTCACTAGAGAGTTGATATGCTCAACGTCGGGTGAATTATTCAACTTATATGGGACCTTAATCTTACTAAAGCTGATATCAATGGAAGCAACGGCCTCTTTAGTTTGAAGATCTCCAGTCTCAGGCGTGGTCTGACTTTGGACTGAGTCATATTTGGCAGCTTCTCTTTTCAATTCATCTCGATACATCAAAATGGACCTCATAAAGTCTGACCCCCAATGCTTGTGTTTCTGTTGTGCACAAAACGTTAAAGCGTCTTGCTCTGCCACAATAGCTGATAAGTCTCCGGTCTTCATGCTCGGCATCATGTCGACCAGACTTCTAATTTGCTTCATCACCATGGAAATGTGAGCAAATCTATACATCACAATCATTGAAGCAGCATCGTACTTCTCGTCAAACTTTGTTGTTGCGTCAAGGTAAGTTGTAATGTTTTTTAGTGCAGCATCTACTTTTTCCGCCGCACCCCCTGTCTTGGACCCTTCACTTTGAGATTTGTCACTATTTGAGAAAGGAATGACCGAACTGATGAACTCGGAGAATTCCTCTTTGGCCGCAATCTCTTCTAATTTAGAGATGAGTTCAGACATGGTAGTCTCATCGTTAATACTAGATGCCTCGCTGGGGGTAAGTTTAGCACTGACAAGTTTTCTTATCAGTTCAAATTGCGTGCACGTAACATAAAGATCGATTATCCCTTCCAAAGTCAATTCTGGCTCCTCGTCGTATTTTAAGGAAAGACGAAAATCCTTGCTGACCTCTTCGCAGAACAAGTGAGATATATTGAGGATAAGTTGGATAACTGTTTCACGTAATAGGCGAATCTTGGTTTTAGTGATAGTAGCAGGTGACGGCATAGAAGTTCCGTCTTTCTTATGAGGAAGAGTTTGTCCCCGTCCAATGATTCTCTTCTCTCTCTTGCCATTACTGTTGTAGATTGAAATTTTACATAGAGATTCGTATGTCAACAATGTGGCGGTTTTACGATTATCAAAATCGTTTACCACAATTGGATTGAATGAGAAGTCAAGGTAAATTTTTTTGAGGCCTTCGACTACACTGGAGGAATATTTGTTGTTTTCGATATCCAAGTTAAGGATGCGCTCCTCTAACTCCTCAGTCCTGAGAAATTCTTTTTCGGTCTTGAAAAAGTTTTTGCCATCTACCTTCTTGACCGCATCTTGGAAAACAAACGACTGCTGTTTGTCATAAAGTTCGAATGCAGTAGACTGCTCTCGAGCGTCTAGATCGATATTAATATCGAATGTGCCCTCGCTCCACCTGATAACAGTTGGTGGAGTAGGTGAAGGCGTAGACGGATTTGAGACGCCCTGTGTAACAAGATCATTCATCGTCTATTGGTTCGATGATTGATTCAGCGAAGGCTGCAAGTTTTCATGAACTGTTAATCAATTGAAGATGCTTGTGAAAAAAACAGTTTCACGTTCGTAATAGCGTAATCGATAGGGCAGTATTGTAGCTTTTAAAATGCTGACCGTTGCTGTGCTAGCCAAGAGAGGGTCAAACACCAGTCTGTGATAGAGGTTAGATATGATTAGGTATACCGCTGCAAGTAGTAGCGCAGTAGACAAAATGATTGCTAGTGGTCAAATTTGACCATCTAAATAGTGGAAGCATAGGAATAACAGTACATACCTGTGTCAATATTGAGACAGGCGATAGTGAAGAGTAGCGATAGCTGTGCCGGTAGCTGAGGTATGAATTTTGAATAAAACAATTGAGTGTGCCTGTAGAGTACGTAGTCTCGAGCTTGAAAGTTAAGTGGTGCTGGACTACCACAGTTGGAGTGTGTCAATAACCCTATTCCTCTGGGTTCATAATATTAGTTCCTAACAATTCTCATTGCCCATTTGGCCGACAGCTACCGGTATTAGGAACGTAAAGTGCTTCCTTCAAAGATCTCAAAGGCATATACATGATGTGGTAGTCTTGAGATGTCTCTCTGCTGGAAACATGTAGACGTACTATGCTCATGGACGTGTACACTCGGGTCCAACTTGTCTTCAAGGACAAAAGGTGCTTTTTTTTCATTTTTCATTTTTCATTTTTCATTTTTCATTTTTTATCCCAACGGTCAAGCGAGCCAATTGCCTCTTCAATGTCAAAGCTTAATTAATTTCATAATTTATTTATGTCGACATTTTTACTTGTTCCATGCGCATGGTCTTATTGTAACAGCAAAAGTACTGACAAACTGTCCATTGAACGTTAATCGATATGGATCCTGGTTGCTATCACGTGGTGGAGATTAAAGTAAATTTCAGTCCATTAGCGTAAATAACAGGCTGAAAACATGGGGTTAAATATTCTTCGAGAGAAAACTTCTGCCATGGAACAACAGGCGAATCTTAATTTTTTTCATAGGAGCATTATCCACGCGCCCACACACACTGAGAGCAATCTGGATAGTCAGAAACGTTGTAGGAACTACTAGGAACTACTAGGAACTACTAGGAAGGCAGTCATCGATCATAGTCATTACCAGGTGACCAAGGGGACTCAGCTCAACCCTGCCTCGCTGCCTCGCGTACGAGTAGAGAGTTCCTCACAACGTTTGCTACTTGTGTTTTTGGTATTTTTGTCGCGTTCTACTCGAAAACTCCACTTTCTCAGTTGCAAAAAATAAAAAAATATAAATATAAAGTATGGAAAATGCTTATAAAATTCAAATAAAACCAGTTTCTCTTTTCTTCTTCTCTACCTTTTTCTTTTCGTTTGTTCATTTGTTCCGCCCTTCTCAAGCTACTCTTCTATTTATTGTTATTATTACGCTCTCGCAATGACCGACGCACTCGATTTTGTTCCCAGAAGGTCCGCTCGTGTCGCTTCCCAAAAGCGCGATGCTCCAGAACCCATTGCTAAGCCAACAACAACCGCTAAATCTCAAAACGGCGCAACTAAAAAGGCAAAGACTGAGCCTGCTCCAAAGAAAATCGAGACAAAAGTAACCACCCTCGACATTGGTGACGACCTGCCTGAAATTGTTCTCAAGGACCAAGACGACAATGATGTCAACCTGGCGACCGAGGCAAAGTCATCGACTATTGTCATTTTTTGTAAGAGCCCAGACTATTCGTCACTCACTTATTACGCGTCTAACACACTGATATTAGCCTACCCGAGGGCGAGTACTCCTGGGTGCACAACGGTATGCTATTGCAATTTACAATGTACTTGACTGGGAACATTTTCTCTAATACGCGTTTAGCAAGCTTGTGGGTTCAGAGACCGCTCCGACGATTTTACCGGCAAGAGTGTCAAAATTTTTGGCCTGTAGGTTCTATCCCATATCCAAATTATCTAATTCTAACGCGCTTTAGCTCTGCTGACTCTGTCAAGTCACAAAAAACATTTGCAACAAAGCACAACTTTTCTTACCAGCTTCTCTCTGACCCCACCTACGAGTTGATTGAAATTCTTGGTGCTAAAAAAACGAGTAAGGGTGGTGTCACACGCTCGCACTGGATTTTCAAAGATGGCAAGCTAGCAGTAAGCGCTGTAGGCATTTCCCCCAAGGATAGCTACGAAAAAGCGTTAGAAACTGTGTCTGGATATAGTTCTGAGAATGGAGCCAAGAAATCCGAGACTAAGGATGAAAACGCGGACAATGGGTCCAAGGAGGAAGAGTCCAAGGAAGAGTCCAAGGAAGAGTCCAAGGAAGAGTCCAAGGAAAAGGAGTCTAAGACCGATGAATCCAAGGTTGAAGAGTCCGAAGTGTCCAAAGAAGAGCCTACATTTGAGGAAGCTAAAGCAGAGGCTAAGGAAGGCCCTACCGAAGTAGAAACTGAACAAGAAACTAAGCCTGTTGAAAGCACGTCGGATGCTAAGGAGGAAGCAGAAGCTGACAAGGCTGAGCCTGAAGTCGCTACTGAAGCTTCCTCTTAACAAGGGCTTGATTAACATTAGTTGCAGTATTAACACTGCTATTTCTACATAATTTATTGAATGGGATTCTGTTTGTGCTTTTGTGTCTTGTTTGTTATGTATTAGTATGGTTACAAGTCAGATATCTTTGCGAAAAGGCCTGGGCTCTTTTTTAATGGCTAGGACTCTGTTTCCCTGTTTTATCCCTGTAAATAGCGGAACTTGCCAGCATTGCTATCTGGTTTGTGGGGGTCGGGTGTACCTTTTTGGCTACTGAGTTGGGAGCATTTTCTTAGTTTTTCAGTTTTCCGTTTTTCATGCATCAGCTAATCATCAATCATTTACCATCAATTAGCCATCACTTTCCATTTGCCATAATATAAATCCATTTGCCATCCTTTCAACGTTACCATTTGCATCATACTAGTACAAGGAATCTTCAGAGAATATGAGCGCTACTAATATTCATACACCGACAATCAATGGCACTGGCGCTGGCTCTGGTTCGTCATCAAATTCGAATTCGAATTCGAATAACTTGATGAGTGAAGAGCTCCAAAGACTTCTGAAGCAGCGTACGAGTATTGAAAACGAGCTAGACGAGCTTGTATCAGTTCTTCAGCGTGTAAGTTCTATTATGGTCTTCTCATACGTATACCTTTTACCTGTTGAGATGTTGACTACTAACGCTTAGTAGCACAAAGCAGACATGAGCACTCCCCTAGTAACCCCCGACGGGTTTCCACGTTCAGACATTGACGTTGCACAGGTCATGTTTACTCGGACAGCAATCATTCGTCGTAGAAATGATCTCAAGGATTTGATGAAGAGGCTTGAGAAAGAGATGCATCTCAACTATGCGAGGCTCAAACAGCAGCAGCAAGAACAACCACAAGACCAACAGCGACAGCAACAGCAACAAGGAGTCGAAGAAATTAGGGCACGATCTGAGGAATTGGCTATTTCCCCAGTACCAACACCACATACACGACACCAGCAAATACCTTCACAACCGCAGGCACAGCCAGTACGCATAATTGTGCCCTTTGCTGTTGTGGATAGTGTTGCCCCAGGAAGTCCTGCCTCCACAGCTGTACGTGCTAAAATCAAGTGGTTCCTATATATAAAATTTTTTCTTTCTTTTTTCATTTCCGCTCTACTAACGTTCTAACTGCAGGGCCTGCAACCTGGTGATCGGATTGTTGAATTCGCACATCTTAATGCTGGAAATCATGATCGACTGACAAAACTTGCGAGTGTTGTTTCGACGAACGAGAATGTGAGTATTGGATTCTTAGACGTGCTCGATTGATTGACTTGTTAATACTAACATTGGTTCAAGCGTAAAATCGCTATATTGGTATTGCGTGGATCTGAGCAGGTCCATTTAGAATTAGTTCCTCACAAGACTTGGGGTGGTAGAGGTATGCTTGGCTGCCATCTTGTCCCTGTCTGAACTACAACATATGTCTGAACTGCAGTGCTTCCCGTTCGTAAAAAGCTATACAGTAGCATATAATCCACTACAAGTATATGGGTGTAAATGAAGTTCTAAGGCATGATTCAGATATTACAGCTTAACTTGAGACTCTAATAAATTTAAATTGGTCCTCGGCAAACATTAGACTCTTACTTTGACCTGTCCCTAGCCACTGACGACGATAATCTCTAGCAGACTCGACCATGCACTTTGTCACGTCGCACACATTCCGTAGCTGCTCTCATCGACGTTAACAACGCTTACGCTTATTCCACGAGTGTACGGCGTAGTCAACTGCCCATAATTAACCCTAGCCCCCCACCACGAGGGCTCGTTGGTCTTTTCTTTTCAAACTCTTTTTTACAAGATTCTTTCATCACGAACTTTTCACAAATCCATCAGCCATCACAATGAAATTCTCGATTTCTGCTCTTTCCATGCTAGCGATGGCCCCTCTGGGTGTCCTCTCTTCAGCAACTACAATTGAAGAGTCTGTGGAGCTTTCCAAGTTCAGCGTCGAGGCTACCTTCCCCAAGTCTGAGGGGGCCGCTGTCGCTCAGCTTTTCAATGACAATGAAACTCCAGTTTCTTTCAAATTCACCAACAAAGAAGATTTCCCCATTCACGTGGCAGCATTTGATGGATCTTTCACTTACAAGGGAAAGGACACACCCTACTCTAATTTGACCACGGTTGAGGTGGGCCCAATTCTCCTTGAGGCCAACGGCGAACACACGCTCCATACGGCCCTCAAGGTCACTCTTCCTCCTCAGGATTTCGATCTTGGTATTTCTTTCCTCTGTGCTTTTGAGGGCGGTATGTCAGCATTTGAGCTCGATCCCATTGCTGTCACAGTTTCTGACCCACCTATTTCTTTCTGGGATCCCAAGCTCATCCTTGCCAACCTTATCCTGGCCCTTACTGTTCTAAGTCTGGGATACGTGGGCTCTATTTCCTTTGTTATCCCTTACTTTGAGGAAAAGCAAAAAGCTGCTGCTGTCAAGAAGCCCGTCGTTGAAGCCGAGCCCCAGGCTTCGGGCGTTGTTCTTAACGACAAGGGCTACGACGAGTCTTGGATTCCCCAGCATCATCTGAATGCTGACAAGAAGACCCGCAAGACCAAAAACAATTAATGCCTGTAAAGATATGAAATACTTGTACTATAATAGAAAAAAACGAATATAATGGAATCGACATGGTAATGCGCTGAAGTTACCGCGGTTTACGGTGGCCATGCTCATTTTTGGTGAATTCAAACTCAATAGTCCAGTCTACCCAACAGACATACGGGGCATTTTCAATATTTGGAAGCGCCATCGTTCTTTTCGCATTTTCTCTCTCAACAATAAAAAAATCGTAAATATATGCTGAAACTGCTTAGACATAGTCTCTCCTCCAAGACTCAGGTTAACTTTGCTAGCGATCTATCATTGCCAGGCCCAAAGTCAGTTAGAAACAGTCCACAATCGCTGCCTTTGGAAACGAAATCAGTTCGAATATGAGTGGCCCTTCTTTTCAAGTCGACAACACACCCGCATCTCCCGAGACCTCAGCAACTCCAGTAGCTCCATCAACTCCTGCAGCTCCACCTTCCAATTCAACTTCTGTGTCGCCTTCATTGAAAGCAAATGGTGACTCTGCAAGGTCAAGCCAGATAAACCCGTATCCCACGACGCCTGTGCGTGGTAACTGGGATACGGGAATGCAAACCTCCTCTCCAAGTAAGCAGAACTCGAACCAGATTCAGACTCAACCCTCCCTCTCTCCACTTCTGCTACCGATGCCTTCTCTTGTTTCGTCATCTACACCCAGCTCCTCACGCAAGAGCAATCGCATCTCCCCGGCCCAACGCATCCAGCTCTCTGGACTTTCTAGCCCTAGTTCACCTTCCCTACAACAACCAAACCCCCCTACGTTACCGACAGAAAATTCATCCTTCAACTTCCCTCAAACTCATCATCCCCATGTCTCCAACTCAGTCACTTCGTTGAGTACGAAGGCAAATGGCAACTCTAAAGACCTCAACAACCCGTTGTCAAACCATGCTAGGTCTCAGTCATCTGTGAATTTGTCAAGCGCAATGAAAGAAGCCAGAGAAGGCCAGTACAGGCATTCTAAAATGAACTCAATAACCCTCATTCGACCTAGTACTTCTTCTTCTATTATGCATTTGGGTCCCGCAGGAGACTCAAGCCCGAGACAGATCCCCTCTAACTCACGAAACTATCCTCAGTTCTCTGGGACCACAACAGAACGCAATCCGTTCAAGCGCAATTCTTTCAATCATGGTGACTTGAAGCCATCAAAGGTGAACTCTCCTTCCAATAATATGTCAACAACACATGCATCCCAGGTAAAAGGGTTACTTGCGCCTCCTCCAACGTCTTTCTTTAGTCGACGAGGGAGCACGAGTAAAAAGACGCATGATACTGAAGAACAAACATCAAGACTACCTAGAAGCAATTCAGCATCGTCTCTTCTTTCTCTTGGCTCAAATTCGTCGTTATCCTCTGACGATGACCAGTACTCCAACCAGTCTTTGTCTCTTTTTCCCACTGGCTCGCCTCCAACATTGGCAGCTATACCAACTGTCCCCTTCAGTGTGTCTTCGATATCGCGATCCTCGTCTTCGGATTCGCTGAAAATATCTAAGCCGTTGTCGGTCACTATGATTAGTGGAGTTACAGAACTCAAGAAACAAATTGCATCTACCGATCGCACCAACATTAGTAGCTCCGAAAGTGCGTTGAAAAGTCAGCTCGAAATGTTTGAAAAAGAGCTTGACGAGTTAAAAGAGCTGCGCTCGCACTGCTCTACTGTGGTTTCAGCTTTTGTAATGGCGTCTGAGAATTCAGACGCAACTACTCAAGAACAGCTCAAGTCTTTGCGTGACCACATGTCGGCATTCAAAGTCCTGGATTCTTTGGAGTCGCGAATCAAAAATGCTCATACAACTATTGACGCCCACAAACGAAAACTGGATATGCTCAACAAATGGGTTGCTCTAAGGGAAGAAAAGTCAAGGATGTGGCGGAAACGGTCTAGGGCTGCTCGACGAGTGATTGCGATATCAATCTTGGTATTGTGTATTGCTCTCTTTCTGGTTCGGACCTTTACTAGCTCAACGCCTACTAACGACACACCTGAGAACTTTGAAATCAGTTCAAGTGCGATCACAAGTGAAGAGATTGAACCCTTTGAAGGCCACGATGCTCCTTTAGAAGATATTGTTTCGTGGTTAAGCAATATTGACCAACCGTACTAATATACTAACTATGGCATATATGAATTTGCTAGGAGTTTATTTCCTACCTTCGTAAGAGTTCCACTCAACTCTCTGCCATAATAGCTAGACCTTTAGATAGATAGTGGGTTTTTGACACCGGGTTGACTGATATCTCGGGCGCCAGGTAAACTACGTAGCCTGAACGTCCGGACCGGTCGAGATCGATCTGTCTGGTTGTCGCGTGATTGCAATGATAGACGTCAACACGGTACGCGTTTAAGTAGCGTTTGCTTACTCATCCACAACAGTAAAAGAGCAAATCGAGAGATAAATTAACTTTGCAAATTTGGGAACGCGTCTCAGTATCGTCCAAATAATTGCAGCCACCAAATCCTGAAAGCTGCTCTTCTTCTTCGTCCTCACCACCATTCATCAATTACCAGCCACCTACCTTCAGCCATCCTGGACTTGATTGTTAACCTCTTGTAGATACAACAACACAACTCCAGCAGCATGGTCTGTAAAACCAATCTCAAAACCCATATTGAACGAATCCTCGTATCAAAGAGTAATGTACCAAGCTATGCTCCTCCAGGGAGTAATATCCTCAAGAAGACGACGACGACGGCAAACTCTACTGCCACGAATGCCCTTTCAGCGAATCAAGAAAATCAAGCGAATCAAGCGAATCAAGCGAATCAAGCAAATCAAGCAAATCAAGCAAATCAAGCAAATCAAGCAAATCAAGCAAATCGGGCAACTTCAAAGCCAAATGGTTATGCCAACCCCCCACCAGTCCAAAATGGATCCTTATTTTCGTCCGCAACAATGCTTTCCGATGACGACGAAGAAAATACAGAGCAAGGAATAAAAGTAGGCCAAAGACAACAGAAGCCTCCACTCAGCATTTCACGAAATAGAACAGATAACCAAACGTCATCAGAAGAGAGTATACACTCCATACAGAAGCCAAAGCCTTTTGTTACATCTGGTAAGATCAGAGCAATTAAAGTAAAGTATATACTAGTTCTCTAACTGTTCTTGTAGCTCTCAAGCCTTCCGATATCGTTGATCTGACAGATGATATAGCTGTCAACCCTCCCAAGGCTGAAGTGAAGTCTAACTCTCCTTTTAATCATTTGGACAATGACTCGCCTCTGTCATCACCGATCTCTAAGCGCTTTGCCAGGTCAGACATTACAGAAAAGTCGAGAAAAAGACACAAGAGCGACATTCTTGACACTGAATCTATGAACTTTTCTGATGAAGACGCATTTATTGACGAAATTGACGGTAAGGATACAAAAGCAAGCTACAAATTAAGCGACCTCCCTCCAAAAAACAGTTCCGTTCTAAAGTCCATCACCAATATTTCTCCTGTCCGCCCCATATCTCCACCGAAAAAGGCAAAAAATTCGCCTAGTGACCTAGATGATATTGATTTTGAAGACTGGAATGACAATCTGATGTCATCTCCCTGCATTGACGACGACCCAAATATCTCCGTATATAATACCCCTTCCAGCGGTAATGAACTAAAAAGCGCTGCCAATTCTTCTGGCCACCGAGATCTCTACGAATCCATTTCAATATACCAATCCAAAGTTACTGAACTCCACAACAACCACATTGCATTATTATCAGCTTTACTTGAAAAGCCCTCCTCTATAAACTCTGAAGATTCCGCTCTAGCGCTGAAATTTCAGCGTGAAATTTCAGCTTACGAAAATGGCGTATCTTCTTTAGTACGTCTGGCAAATGTCGGAGACTCTCTCCCTTCGCCTGTGTTTCCCAATGAACCTCCCAAGTCCTCCATTTCTTCCTACACGCATGCTGAGCCTAATAACACTGAATCAAGTACAAAATCTCTCGAAGTCACACTTGAAACGTCTACTACTTCTGGATTTACCTCACGCCCTCTAAATCTCGACCCTAAAGAATCTGCAGATTTCTCTGCCCAATACAATCTAGGCGCTTCTACGAACTCTCCCGCAACCGCAGCTTTCGATGACGACTTCGATTACGATGATGTGTTTGAGGACTCGCCCGAAAGTATATTTGATGGTGACATTCAAAATGCGTTGCCATTTGTACGCCCTCAACGGCATTTATCTCCTGGAATAGAAATTGTTTCATCAGATATAGAAGCACTCGATTTCTGTACAGACGTTGATGAAGCGCAAGGGTTCGAAGATATCACAACTTCACCTCAAGGGGTTAAAATGGCCCAAGTTACAAAAAGCAATCCTGTTTCCAATAAAGAATTTCCTTGGAGCGAAGATCTGGAGAGAATTCTTCATGACACTTTCAATCTCGATGAATTTCGATGTAACCAGTTAGAAGCTGTCAACTCCACTCTGCTGGGCAAAGATGTATTTGTTCTTATGCCTACGGGAGGCGGTAAGTCGCTTTGTTATCAGCTTCCTGCGTTAATCAATTCTGGAAAGACGAAGGGATCTACCGTGGTAGTGTCTCCTCTAGTCTCCCTCATGCAGGATCAAACTTTCCATCTCAAGAAAAAAGGAATCAATGCAGCCATGCTTTCAGCGCGAGCCGAATTACATGAGCGCAATGAGGTATTTAAAAACTTTCTTTCTGGTGAATTGACTCTGCTCTACGTGTCCCCGGAAATGCTTAACCTAAGTTTCCAATTGCGCAGAACCCTGAGCGATCTTTCTAATCGAAACATGTTGGCACGAATCGTTATTGATGAAGCGCATTGTGTGAGCTCTTGGGGTCACGATTTTCGACCTGATTACAAGTTACTTGAGAATCTGAAAAATGAGTATCCTTCGACTCCTATAATGGCTTTGACAGCAACTGCCAATGAAAGAGTTCGGCTTGACATCTTCAAGTGTCTCCGCGAAAATAACACCACATTTTTGAAACAAAGCTTCAATCGTGCAAACCTATATTATGAAGTTAGGGATAAATCAAAGGACGTTAACAGTATTATTACTAGCTTGATGAGCACAGAATTCAAAAACCAATCTGGAATTATTTACTGCCACTCACGAAATTCTTGCGAAAGCACGGCTCAATCGCTTCGAGATGCTGGGTTGCGAGTTACATTTTATCACGCCTTACTTAGCTACGAAGAGAGAGAAGCTGTTCAAATATCATGGCAAAGTGGTGAAGTCCAGGCGATTTGCGCAACCATTGCTTTTGGAATGGGTATCGACAAACCAGATGTTAGATTCGTGTTTCACTTGACGCTTCCTCGAAGCATGGAGGGGTATTACCAAGAGACAGGACGCGCAGGACGCGATGGTCTTCCCTCTAAATGTGTCCTTTTTTACTCATTTAGGGATGCTCTCAATTTGCAAAGTATGATTAATAAGGACGATTTGAAACCAGATGCCAAGGCACGCCACAAGGAAATGCTAAAACGAGTGATACAATACTGTCAAAATTCGACCGATTGTCGCCGCAAACAGGTTCTCCAATATTTTAGCGAGACATTTGATGTCCGTAAGTGTCGCGGTGGTTGTGACAACTGCAAATTTGGCCAAAACACGGTCAAGGAGATCCGTGACGTGTCAGAGAGGGCCAAAGAAATTATAGACCTTGTCTCTTCAATCCAGAACGACTATGTGACACTCAACCATTGCATTGATGTTTACCGTGGCTCGCGGATGAGAGCTCTAATGGACAAACATCACGATCGAGCTAAAAATTATGGTCAGGGGAAGAATTTAGACCGAACTGAAGTTGAGAGAATGTTTCATCACTTGATAACTGAGGGCATTTTAGACGAATACTCGATATTCCGCGGTGGGTTCTCATGTTCCTACATTAAAAGAGGAACCGAGAGTCAAAAGGTCATTTCAGGAAGCATGACAGTGGCCATGGTGTTTAATCCGACGTTTGCGAAAAATCCTACGCCTTCAAGGCAGCAGAACACAACTAAGGGAGCCACACCTGCTAAAACACCAAGCCGTGCAACCCCAGTCAGGGCGACCCCGACTAGGTCGACCCCAGCAAGAACGAGTTCATCAAGAGCGCCACCATCAAGGGAACCTCCCCAGAATTCTGCTAGAAATACAGTTACTCCGCGAGCTGCAGCCAACTCACCTTTTGCACCCCGCAGTGTAAATTCCAGCTGGTATTTTGAAGAAAATTGCTATGGCAAACTTGAACTGAAAAGGCTGCAGCTGAAGAAAGATTTCAGTTTGGCACAGGTTTCGGATGTCTGCTCCAATGAGGCTCTTCGCGAAATGGCAAAGTTGCTCCCAACTGATATCGAGAGTTTTAGCAAAGTGACTGGCATTACATCCTTGCAAGTTGAAAACTTTTACATGTACTTTAGGCCGGAATTGATCAAACTTGAGGCTCAAAAGCCTGCTGCTGGTTTGCAAGGAGGCCAGTCTGATGGCTTTTCTGACGATGACTCTCTGGAAGCAGCATTCATGGATGATGATGGTGACGACATGGACTTCGAAGCTGAGCCTACTGGGGCACCCGTGGTGGGAGCCGAGTCACCGTACTTTTTGCCAACAGCTACTATTAATTCCTACAGTGACAGAGGAGGTGGGGCGTCTCGGCAGTCGTCATCTCGATCTAGCTCAACTTTCACATCTCGTCTACCTGCAGGAAATAGCAATGGGTATCGACGTACAAGCCGAGGCCGTGGAGGGCGAAACCGTGGAGGATCATCTTCACGAGGGCGCTCATCATCTGGAGCAAAATCTGGGCGTGGTGCAAAGGGTATGACACAATCAAGGTTATCTGCTGGCTCATCTATTGTTAAGATGATGCCAATGTGAAGGCAACGGTACAGGCAATATATGTAACTCATATAAGAATGTACAGTACAATTCAAAATCACAATATGCATTACTGTTTGAATGAATGTTTTTCTTCTTGTATTAGTCTGATATAAGTTTAGGATGGATATCTAGCCTTGCAAGCAATAAATATGATGAATCAAGGGAGTACGCAGGGACCATTTACAGTACGGTCTAGCCTTGCCCCGTCCCCAAAGATGGACATCGAATTGTAGCCACAAGGTCAGAAAATCAGCAGAGCGAGCCCGGCCATAATGACAATGAAGTACAATTTTACAAAAAAAAAAAAAAGAAAAAAAAAAGAGAACCAGAGACAAAAAGGTAGTGAAGACATGTATGCTAACAATTGCATCCTTGCTGGTCGTTATCAAGGTTAATATTGATGGCATCAGCGTAGTCTTCCTGAAAATCCTGTGCCTCCGTTTGAGAGAGAGCATTGCGGGCAATCACCTCAAACGCCTGTTCCACGCCGACCGCCTCCTTTGCGCTTGTCTCAAAGTACGGGAGATTGCCTTTAGTGGCACAATAGGCCTGAGCCCTTTTTGAAGTGATTTGTCGCTTGCTGTCTTCAACGTCAATCTTGTTTCCAAGAACAACGAATGGGAAATTTTCAGGGTCCGTAGGGTTTGCTTGTATCAAAAACTCGTCTCTCCACACATCAAGTGTATCAAATGACTTTTGGTTGTTGACGTCGTAGACCAAAACGCAGCAGTCGGCACCTCTGTAGAAAGCGACGCCTAGGGATTGGAACCGCTCTTGACCTGCGGTATCCCATAGCTGTAACGTAACTTTGCGGTCATCCAGAATGAGCTCTTTTGTGAGGAAATCAGCTCCAATGGTAGCCTTATACTGGTTTGTAAACTTTTTATTAACGAATTGTTGCCTATAGGAGAGAGAGAGTCAGTGGAGAAGAAGGAAATGAAATGTGGTCGTAAAAACCAACAACATACATGAGAGATGTCTTTCCAACACCAGAGTCACCAAGGATAATGACCTTGAGAAGGGCCTTTTTTCTAGGGGCCATGATTGATTCGAGATATATATCTGTGGCGAAACAAAATAAAAAAAATAAAAAATAAAAAATGAAAATGAAATGAAATGGAACAATGAGTAAAGTTATGGAATAGAATTTGAAGTCTTTGGAAAACTTGGAGGAGAGCCAACAAAACTCGCAAGAGAAACGGACTACAGACAACTGCAATTGAGGAAAGAAAAGGAGAATAATTGAAGCAAAATCGAAATAAATGGAGCCCCCGGGCCGCCTTCTTAAGAGCGCTCTCATGAAAAGGGATAAAAAAAAATTATACCGGTAGGTGTAAAGACTCTCCTTACCCTGAGACCCAACTCCCATTTCTTACCGGTATTTTCATAAAAGGATTTATATAAATTTATGCGCAACTTAGAAGATTATGGGCATTGATGATAACAATTGCAATATCAACATTTCAAAGAATATTCGTCAAAGAGGAATTGAATCTGAAATGATATTGGCTAATAAACGTAAACAGTTCTCTTTCTTGCCTTGAAACAAATCCTTTGGGTATTCTATAAATCAATTACTTTTCCTCTATCTTAAGACTTCTCCTTGTACTTAAGATAACTAAATAGCTCTAGCCTGCTCTAAAAGACCAGAGATATACTCGCTCTTCAGCTCGCTACCCAGTTCTTTGTTGGCCTGAAATTCCTTGAAATATCGGCGCACAAGAGATCTAATTGTTCCCTTACTCCACCATACGGCCCATTTATTGGTCTCTGCAATACTCTCAGCAGACCCAGTAATAGCAACAGCAGAATCGCCGCTGGCTTCTATGTCGACCTCCATGGCATCAATATCGACGTTTTTGTTGTTGGCAACGTCTTCTTCTTGCTCTGTAATCAGCTTGCTGAATAGGTTGAGAAGCTCACCAAATACGCGTGCCTTCTGTTCATTATGCTTGACTTCATCTAAGCCGTTCTTATCTTGGTCAACTGAATAATCAAGAACTCGGAGCAGCATTTCCCAGCCATGGTTGGTGCGCAGCAGCGGTCGCAACGTCGTCGCCTCAAACAGCGCTTTGATGTATTCGTGAGGAGGCACGATCTTTTGGGTAACCAGCTGCATGACTACCAGTAACCCGACGTATGGCTGAAACTTCCAAAACTCTAAAACGCTTTCAACGGTTTTGGTGTAGTCGTTGATGCACACGTCAAGAAGCACTTCCTTTGACCGATCAATCCAGCTCTCGGAGTGAGAAATGGACCGGTTGCCCAATTGGCAAATAGTGGACACCACAATGTCAATAACCGTCTGAGTGGGGTTGGTATCACTTCCTTCCTCTTCCATGCCGGCCGCTGCAGTTTGGCTCAACTCTTGTAAAAGCACATCAATGTCCTCCTTCTCATTTCCCTCCCGGAAAAGAGTCATGAGTTTATGGACTTGCTCTTGGTACTGTGATTCTGACTCGAAGAATTTGGAGTTAACTGGGCCCTCAGGAGCTGCTACCACATACTTGACAAGCTCTGCTGGAAGAGTCTCCTTAACTCTCTGAGCATAACTCAGCCTAACCTCTTTCAAAATGAGCTGCTCCATAAAGACCTTGCGTGGATGCAAATCGGGAAGATTGACGTCGTCCTTCCACTCCTGCCATTTCCATGAGAATCCAAAGTTGCTCAGATGCTGCGAAAACCAATCCAAAAAGCGGTGCTGTAATTCAATATCAAGCTCCGTCAAATGCGAGTAAAGGAATCGAATAGCTCGGCCAAAGACAGGGGCAATGGCTTGGGGTGCCATAATACAGGCCTCGACCAAAATGGCGTGGAAATAAGAGCCGTAAAATGCAGAGGTAGGAACTTTGAAAATGCACTCCAATACGGATTCCATGGCTACATCCTCAACCTTCCATGTAGACTCACTAGGGTTAGCAGCATGCATGGTTTGCAGTCTGTCCATGGAAATACCAGGTTCCGCAAAGGTGTCCTTACCAAAAAACAGGTCCAACGTTATAAGCTGACGAGCAACTTCCTTTCTGTTAAAGTCCATGTTGTTGATGATATCAGTCGAGATATCTCGAAGTAAAACAGACTCCAAAGATGTAACCAAAGGAACTGTTTGCAGAATGTCTGGCAAGTAGACAGAAAAGAATAACCGAGGGGTCTGGTAGTCTATATCCTTGTATTCCTTCAAATCAGCAATATTCTCGGGAAAGTTTATGGCAGGAAAGACATGAGACACGAATTGGCCATCTTTAGGCAAATCAGATTCAATTAGGACTGGGATGTCAAGCAAGTTGGGAATAGTCAAATTATTGGCCAAGATGTTATCAATAACAGAGCGAACTAGTTGCACGAAACTCCTAGGCTCGTATGGCTGTTTATCGCTTTCCCAAGGGTTTAAGATCTCAATGGCTTCGGCGTCATCAACTATGGGGAAATTTTGAGACTTGTTAATCAATGAACCAACGGCTTCTCTGAACTCTTTTGGAGAATCAGCAATAACGACTGACGAAATAAGGTATGGAATAGCAAGAAGAACAGCCGTGTAAAGCTCTTGCGCCAGAGGGTTTCTCTTTTCACTGGTCTTTTGAAGAGCAATGGATCGGTCCAGCAATACATTGAGAAGCTTAAACACACCACTACCGTTGTCAGCAATCATGGGATACAATGCACAAATGAAACGAGTCATGAGCTTGACGTTGTTAAATTTTCCTTTATCCACCGCTTCTTGGACTCTCACATGAAAGGATTCTACGCAAAGCTTTCCAATTGAGCTTTCCATGCCATTGGCTACTTGGATCGCACCGGCCAGCAGAGGAATTTTGTGGGGCTGTTCAACGACAACGGCTTGGACAGTGTTGAATGCTGCAATTCTGTCGGACTCTGGCAGATTAACGAACCGTTTCCCCAACCATGCCATACAAGATGCTAGGGAAAATTTAGACTACAGATAGAATGTTAGTCCACGAATAAATAAAAGATAGAAGATTTGAAACTCACAGGTTCTCCAATTTCGACGACGTTACGTCTTAATTTGACCAATTCGGGGACTTCAAACCGACGAGCTTTGCCTCGGTTATCATAGTCTCCACCAGCCCTGTTTTGTTCATGGCTATGTTCATTTGGGTCTAAACCAAAGTCAGTAAATATAGACACAATAAACAGAACGTTTTTTTTTTTTTTTTTCAATCCTAAAGCTGGAGCCCCAGTTTATAACTCACTTCTTCGTTTCTTGGTTCCGGCAGACTCGTACATGACCATTTTTCATAGATTTTATAGATTGAAGGGGTGTATATCAGGATGAAATCACTAAAAGTCACTGAATCAATGAGGGATCAGGGGAGAAAGTTTTTTCTTGAACTTTTTTTTGGTTTATATCTTTTTTATTTTTTTCAATTTTTCAGTCACCTACCATCGGTTCTCTAGTAAAAAATCAACAAACATTTGATTTGCAATGAACGGATCCGAGCAATGCTCAAAGCCTTAAGGACTTTGGTCCGTGTGCATGAGCAGGATTTCAATTGTAATACATAGTGTCAATGGTTGCTGTTGAGTAAAGATGTGTATTCGCTTAAAATTAAAAAAATACTAAGTACCAGTCTTATTTACATATCGGGGAAGCTATTACCTCGAAAGTGTCTAGTCTACTTCCTTTGGGCTTTAACGCAATTGTGGCCTTAGCTGGCGCCAGCTCTGTCATATAGCATGAGTATCAAGGTCCACGGCCGACTGAGTGTTGCACACCAAAGCTTTCATATTTTCATGTCTGCAGAAGTAACATTGAGCAGATGTAGTCAAAAGCTAGCAAAGCATGGGCAAGGCGATGTATAGTACGATTACAACAAGCAGTGACAAATCTGTCTCCACCTAATCTAATTCAGGCAACGTATATAGTACTGCAATTGATGCTGTCCTCGGTATCCGTAGACTAATGACATTTGTTACACAAACACCTTACACACTTATATATGAGTATTCCCGTAGCAAATTCTCAAAAGATATTGAAACCAAGTCGTTGTCGTCGAGGCTGCCAGGCTCGGGCTTTTCAGAGCTAAGCCAGAGATCTCCACGTCAGGGTTATCAAACTCTAGAGTCTAAGCTTATAGGACTTTTAGTTCCAAAGTTGTTGTTTGTTTTTTCTTTCTAAGTCGTTAGTAGCGTCAATGCAATTAAATTCACAGCTGATACTTTCTCTCAGAAAACATCTCTCTTGGAATATAACGATATCAATTTCTTTTATATAGCACGGGAGCCAAAAAGTCAATAACTAAACAGCTTAGTAGGTAAAGACATATACTACTTATAGTCGATTATTATGATGGCTCACGAGAATGCTCATGGCATACTCTAGATGACAACCTGTGAGTCACAAGTTCCCTTTCAACTCATATTTATCGTGTAAACAAAGCTATTGACAACCTCTCAATGCTTTTGCCACCAAGTTTCTCAGCTGCATCTGCTTTCTGTTCACCCGTGGATCTTGAGAATTGCAATTGCAATGCTGAAGTTATTCTCTGTGTATTATTTTTCTTTTCTCGCTCAAATAGGTAAATGGATCACAAACGTTAAATCCAAAACGCTTTGAAAATTGAGCCAGAAAAAGAAGTACAGAATTGAGCCAAAAAAAAGAAGAAAATCTTTTGTTCAATGAGACCATAATCAGCTGCTTTAGATAGGCCAGTTTTTTACAGGTCTCTCTGTATAGATTTGAGAAAGACGTCTTGGTCCAGGCAGGGTTGTTGTCGTTTTTTCTTGCGATAACTCTTTTGGGAGGGTTATTTTCTGGTCTCAAATGGAGTCAAACGATTGCCTTCCTAAGTTATTTCCTTACCATTTCCTCCCATAAACATTATGGCAACTACTTTATTCTTTTTCAAGCCTATTCAAGCCCATTCTTTCTTAATTGCTGTCAGAAGAGCCAGCGTTAGAGCTACCGTTTGCACACAAGACGTTCTAGCTAGCTAGCTAAATCATCAATCACGTGTCTATTTCTCAAATTTATCTTATTATTTTCAATTATTTTGTATAAATCCATGGCAGTGGGCACCTTTTTTTTTTTTTTTTTTTTTGACATCCTCAACTTTTACTTTTACGGGAAATCTCATTCGTACGCCATCTTTTCAACTAGTATTCACATATTGACCCGTTGGTACTACTCGAAATGAAACTGTTAACTCATGAGGTCACCAACAACGGTCCAGGTACCGTAAAGATTCAAATGGAGGACTCCGAAGATATCTGGACTGTTTACAATATCATTTCTGTCGACGATTTAGTTTCTTGCTCGTCCTACCGCAGAATTGCGGTTGGACTTGACACAGTACGCAAGCTACTATTCTTTACCGTCAAAGTAACAAAGTGTGTGCTGGATGACCCGTTCGAAGGCCTCATACGAGTGACTGGAAGAACTCAAAACGAGGTAGAGGGCGTTCCCAATAACTCTCACCATTCTTTCAATTTAACATGTGAACGCCCTTTTAAACTCTTCAAAGAATACTGGGACTCAGTAGCAGTGAATGCGCTCAAGAAGTCGCTTGATATTACTGCAAAGGCAGAAGTGGGTGCGATAGTTATGGAGGAAGGACTGGGGCATATATGTTTAATCACAGAAAATATGACACACATGCGACAGAAGGTGGTGCTATCTATTCCACGAAAAAAGCAGGGCGACAGTTCTGGATATGAGAAAGCCATGAAGAGGTTCTACCTCACTCTTTACGATACCATGAAGCGTAACATTTCAATTAAGGATCTCAAGGCTGTAATACTGGCCTCACCTGGATTTGTTGCAAGAGGTTTCTACGATTTCATGATTGAGCGGGCAATTCAAGAGGGAGAAAAGGATATTTTCAAGTTCAGATCAAAGTTTTTGATCGTCAACAGCTCAACAGGCCATTTGGGGGCACTGACGGAGATCATGAAGGATCCCGGTGTGCGAAAGCAGCTCACGAATACCAGGTACGCGGACCATTCTGTCCTGCTTGATCGATTCTTTAAAATGATGAATGACGATGAGACGCGTGCATGGTACGGGCCTAAGCACGTCGAAAAGGCCGTAGAGCTGGGTGCTGTTTCAATACTATTGATTTCCGACAAGCTATTTCGCAGTGCAGACGTTGATACGCGGCACAAATACATCCGGCTCACCGAGGATGTGCGTAAGCTCGGGGGCCAAGTCGAAATTTTTTCAGGGCTCCATGAGGCTGGAAAGCAGCTTGAGGATATCACAGGCATTGCGTGTCTGCTAAAGCATCCACTCCCTGAGCTGGAAGATATTGAGTCCTCCTCCGATGATGAGAGTGAGTCTGACTAAATAAGACCCTCAGGACGCATAGGATCATAATCACAATGGGGGGATTTTCAAAAGTATTGGCATTATATACAATGTATTCTTAGTTTTTAGCAATTTTTCAGTTTTCATTCGGTATCTCGAGCAGGCAAATACCAAACGCTGTTTCCACGTAAATAGCGTAAACCGTCCTGGATCAAACCAGTTCCAAGGCCAAATAGGAGAGCGTTTCGCACAGATGATAAAGTCTGAACCTTACTGAGTCGGTCTATTGCGCCAAAGTTAGCCGAATTCTTTGCAATCTCCGTAGTGAAAGAAACGAAAGGAACAAAGCAAAAACTTACTCGACAGGGCATATACTGTTCCCACAGCTGTAGCAGCTGTTGTCGTAGACAGGAAATCCATAGTTCCTCTAGCATGATCCACCAACGCTTCCAGACCAAAATACGCCCCGGTAGCAGTTCCATACTTAATACCGCCTTTGAAGCCGGCGATGAATCCTGATTTCAGTACAACGTAGTTTTTTCTCTTGTGATAAAAGTACCAGCCGCCTTTGGTCTTTGGTAGACGGTGTGCGTTGAGTGCAAGAAACTGCAAAGACCCGACTTTGAACCCTCCATAGAACCCACTCATCACGCCATAGGTACCTCCAGCCAAGACTGTGAGTGCGACCCGCGGACCCGCTGGCATACCAAGACGTTGTGTATGGCTGTAGTCGCGGTACTCGGATCGACGAGCTTCAACTTCTTGAGCTTTTAGCCTAGCATGTTCTACTTCACTATCTGTATTTTCAACTTCCGGCGACGAATTCGGTAGAGCTGGTGATGCCGGTGCTGATGCTGGTGCCGATGCTGGTGTTGATGCTGGTGTTGATGTTGATGCCGATGCTGTAGTCATTGATTATGGTGGTAGGGAAATTCTCCTAGGTCCTTCAAGGTCTCGTCGTATGAGTCGACAGCTGTGATTGGAGTTGATCTCAGTGGAAAATATATCAGGGCAAGGGCGGTGATCTTGATGCGTGTGAACATATGCGTGGAAAGCAGCCGTTGAAGAAAAAAGAGCAGCAATCAGCACTGATTCAGCAGCAACTACAGTAGAAGCAGGGATATTCTATGAGATGAGGCCTCAGATTAGAGTCTTCAGAAGAGGCGTCAACGAGGGTCAACGAGGGTCAGCGAGGGCCAAATGTGGGTTGAGATATCGCGCCTCTTTTGATTGACACAGAAATTGACTTGGTTAATCGACCATTACGCTTTATTTGTTGTGAACCAAATCTTGCTGTTCATGACCCTCATATTCTCTTCCCATCACTTAATCTCATCTCCAATTGATCTCAATTTCATCTTTTTCAACCACCACCCAGTCTCACCACCCATCATGAATCGTAAGGCTTTGGCGAGACTATCTCTGGCTGTGTTCATTCAGTGCCTCGGTGCTCTTCAATATGGATATCATCTCGTGAGTTTTACAATCTAATCGTGCCAAAATAATCAACCTAATGCCCTACCGGTATCTAACAACATAGGCTGAACTAAACGCTCCAGAGGGCTACATCTCTTGCAGATTGATTCCACCCGAGGACATTGATAGCTACGACTGTATCCCCATGGGTCCACGAGATGTTGGTACGTGCTATGTTATTCATTACTCCATGTCTATCTAACAACAATCAAAGGAACCATCACTGCAATCTATTCCATAGGCGGTCTCATAACTGCTTCATTCTCTGGCTCACTCGCTGGCAAATTTGGCCGCCGTAAAATGTCTTTTGTTACCTGCATTCCTTTCATTTTGGGACCACTGATCATGGGCTCGGCCTCCAGCGTGGCCCAACTACAACTTGGGCGCTTCGTGTCAGGCATCGGTGCAGGAGCTGCAATTGTAGTTGTACCTCTATATCTCAACGAGATTAGTCCTCCAGATATGAGAGGTATGTTGGGCTTTATGAACCAGTTTTCCATCAATGTTGGAATTCTTCTTGCCCAATTCATGGGCCTAGGCTATTCCACGCGCTGGCGTTACATTTTGTACTTTGGCGCTTTTCTGGGTGGGCTCAATGCTTTGCTACTGTGTTTGATTCCTGAGTCCCCGAAATGGTTGTTGAGCACAGGCCGTGCGGCTGAAGCGCGTCGGTCGCTGCAGTTTCTGCGGTATTCCGTCGACGTTGAAGACGAATTCAGTTCCTTTACATCTGAAGAGGAGGGTCTGCTGAACTCTGAAAGTCCCGAAAGTCAAATACCTTTACAAACATCGATTTGGACATTTTGCACGGCTAAACGACTTAGGCCCAAGTTCATTGCCGTTTCTGGTGTAATGGCATTTCAGCAGCTGTGCGGAGTTAACTCCATCATTTTCTATGGAGTGTCAGTTTTGGCCAAGTTGCTACCGCAGCTAGCCCCTATGATTAACTGCGTCATTTCCATTCTTAACTGTGTGGTAACTGCATATTCGTCAACTATTGTCGACAAGTATGGGCGTAAACTGCTGCTCATATCGTCAATTGCAGGCATGTCGGCTACGTCTTTTTTGCTGGGCTTTGGAATTATTCATTCACTACCAATTATTTCTGCGCTGGCCGCTACATTTTTCGTGATTTCGTTTGCCATGGGTCTAGGACCTATTCCATTCATGGTGATTTCGGAACTAGTGCCCGAGGTATCTGTAGGCGCAGCTCAGAGC
Source organism: Geotrichum restrictum (assembly GCA_030563985.1). Taxonomy (NCBI): domain Eukaryota; kingdom Fungi; phylum Ascomycota; class Dipodascomycetes; order Dipodascales; family Dipodascaceae; genus Geotrichum; species Geotrichum restrictum. The sequence continues at coordinate 24,401 of JAJMKT010000062.1, read as the reverse complement.
GTAGGAACGACCATCAATTGGCTTGCGACGTTCCTTGTGGTAAGTTGAAAACGGTCCTAAAGACCAATTGAGCTAACAAATTGATAGGGATTTCTATTTCCCATTCTTGAGAGCAAAATAGGCGGACAGACGTATTATCTGTTTTCACTGCTGGGTATCTCCGTAAGTATTGGCATCACTGCTCAAGCGACAATTTCTAACCGAAGTATAGGGTATATTGTTTACGGCGTACTTTGTGCCAGAGACAAGAGGCAAGTCGACGATGGCAGAAGTCTGGGGCAGTTAATTCCGTCGCCGGGTGGAAGTACTGTAAGTTATCGAGCTGGTTTAGCTATATACCGGTATATAGAGGCCTATGAATTTAATATGGCGATGTTCATTACATAATTTATTTGTGACTGTAGTAATTCTATAATAGGAAGCTTTACATTGCTCTGGTGAACATGTCATCATTAAGTAAAGTGGGGAATGAGTCTGATTACATTTTCATTACCTAATGAATTTTCATTACATTGTGTGTGTGACAAAAGCGAAGAGGAAAAAAATTACTGAAGTCTTGAGTTTTGTTTCCACTACTTCGCCATTAAAACCGACGACACTAATCACAATGCCCACCAGATTGACGAAGACTAGAAAGCTCAGAGGACACGTTTCCGGTGAGTACGCTCTGCTTTATTACCTGGTACAACTGCTAACAAGATCAAACAGCCGGTCACGGACGTGTTGGAAAGCACAGAAAGCATCCCGGTGGTCGTGGTATGGCCGGTGGTCAGCACCATCACCGAACCAACATGGATAAGTACCATCCCGGTTACTTTGGAAAGGTTGGTATGCGATACTTCCACAAGCAACAGAACCACTTCTGGAAGCCAGTACTTAACCTCGACAAGCTGTGGACTTTGATCCCTGCTGAGAACAGAGAGAAGTACATTGCTTCTGCTTCCCAGAGCGCTGCCCCTGTTATTGACACTTTGGCTGCTGGATTTGGAAAGGTCCTTGGTAAGGGTCGTCTGCCCAACGTTCCTGTCATTGTCAGAGCCCGTTTCGTCTCCAAGCTCGCTGAGGAGAAGATTAAGGCTGCTGGTGGTGTCGTTGAGTTGATTGCTTAAGAGATATATTTAATCTGATAAATTCATGTACAAAAAATCAAAAATAATGTAATTTATGAGTTGGAAATTGTTTATGGAGAAGGCCTGTATCTTGGAAAAAAAAGGGTGGATTCTGAGTATGCCATGGTTTGTAGCTAGACTATGGATTGTTTGAGGTTTTGTATGGGTTCTGTCAACCCTTGTACTTCAGTTTGTAATTATAGACAGAGATATTTTCTTTATCTTTATCTTCTTCTTCTTGTTCCTTTTTCTTCTTCTTCTTCCTTCTCCTCCTCCTTCTCATCTTCTTCTCATCTTCTTCTTCTTTATTCCTCAGTATGTCGTCCTCTTCAAAGTTTTGGAATGTCCAAGACGCGATCCCCGTTCACGTACGCGCCCAGCTCGAGGCTCTTCGAACATCACCGGCATTAAAGGCGGTGCCGGCCGGAACCGACAGTCTTTTCGCGTTTCTTCACATTTTGCGACTTTTGAAAAGCACACCCCGCACGGGATGGTTAAACCACGGGATTTCGCATCCAGAATCAGTAGCGGACCACATGTACCGCATGGGCATCATATCCATGGTCTCCAAAGATAAGGATCTCGACAGTGCGCAGTGTATCAAGTTGGCACTGGTTCATGATATGGCGGAGGCCGTGGTTGGCGATATCACGCCTTTTGATCCTGTTACCAAGGAAGAAAAGCATCTCCGAGAGTATATGACCATGAAATATCTTACGGAAACAGTACTGGAAGGGTTCAATAAAGAGGCAGCGGTGGAAATTATGGGACTGTGGTTGGAGTATGAAAATATCAGCTCTAGCGAGGCGCAGTTTGTGAAAGACGTCGATAAATTCGAGCTCATGATGCAAACCATCGAGTACGAGAACCAGTTCGACGGTGAGAAAGATTTGAACCAGTTTCTGGGTGTTAGAAAGCAAATCAAGTCAGAGGAGGTTTCAGGTTGGGCCGATGCAGCCATTGCCCTACGCAATGAAGCCTGGGACAACATGCAAAAGCAGAAGCAGAAGCAGAAGCAGGAGTAGGAGCAGGAGCAGAAGCAAAATCAGTGATGGATGGAAATTATTCTTGAATAAATAGTAAGTAGATCTAAATATTGTCTTTGCCAAATATAAGCGTGGCGATGGAATGACGCGCACCTAGAGCTCCGAGACAAAACAGGAGTTGCATGCCCATTAAAGTAGTCGTCAATTTGTCTTCACGCATAGGGCCCAAGTTGACAAGCACCAGGTTGATTACAGTCAAGTTGGAAATGGCCACAATAGTTTCAACCTCTTGGTCCGAGGAAGCATCTTTGACCTTTTCTGTGTACACAGCCAGCAGTTTTAACTTTTGTAGTGTAAGAAAGATTTTTGCTTTTAGCGGTGATGGTGGAAGTTTAAAAACCACGCGGGACGGTTCTAAAAGTCCCGTTTCCTCGTTTAACTTGGGCATACGGTGCCGTGGGCAATCGACAAGCTTGAACAGCTGCGGAGCCGAGTAAATAAAGTTAAAGATCTGGGGAATGAAAAATAGTAAAATGGTTTTCGAAAAATGCCCTAGAATTCCCGTCACAGCAAATACCATGCCAGCGATATAACAGTAGGTGTCGCCAACAAATACGCTGGCTGGCCACCAGTTATGATACAGAAGAGCCAGCGTAACTCCCAGAAACGGGATCAGCAAATATGCCGACAGTAGGTGCGAATCGGCCGCAGGATGGTGTGGGCGCACAATGTAAAGAAAGTCGTTGATCAAAATGGAAAGACCGATAATTAAGGATTGACCTACCTCGAGCCCATTGATGCCAGCGTAGATGTTGATTGAGTTTGGGCAAAAGATGGCCACTGATGCCATATACGCGTAGTATCCAGGGCCAATGTTAACAGTCTCGCCAAAAAAACCATGCAGAAATTGAGGGACCATGACATGAGTGACACCAAAGTCCACAAAGTACACGATAAGCAAGGGCATGGCAGCGATAGCCGGCAGAAAAAACTTGTTCCGCCAACGAATGTCAAACAAATCATCCGCCACGCCCAGAATAAACATGCTCTGCAAACACAGCAAACCCGACAGATAACCTGCGAGTTTATTATGAGGAAACTTTGCCAAAGTTCTGCCAATTCCATTAGTGATTTCAAGGCCCTCGTCTCTGTTACCGCCGCCCGACGTGGCCGTCACAATGTAAGAATAAAACATGAAAGGAATGAAAAAGCATAGGCAAAACAGGTACACCAGCGCAGCAACGGCTCCCATGGTCTCTGGGAGAACTTTTTTTTCTTTCTTGTTGAGGTCGCGCCCGCTTAACCCGACTCGAATGAATGAAGGCCCCAGCGCAGGGATCATATGAAATGTAACAGCCCCGCCAATCACCGCAAACCCGAGCGAGCTGAGAAGCGGGCTCTGATCCCGGTTAAAAATACAGGCTAAGCCCATAACTGCCGCAGCCCCTGTCAGCGACAGCACCATGAGGTTTGAGGACTTCTGTGGCATTTGTTCAAGAAGGGAATTTGTTTAAAGGAGAGTCGATGATCTGGCATCTAAGAGAGAGAGAGAGACGCTGGGTTTGTACATGTATGTTATCCCTGGCACAAGTGTAATAAATTGTAATTATTTATGCGCAGAGATCATCCTCAATTAGGAGAGGGCTAGGGGATACGCGACACCTAACCCATGTATATTTTCCAAACGGATCTCTGCAACGCTCAAGGCTTCAGGCCCAAGTTAATCGCGAAAATATTCACTATCAACACGCACCAGAATGGCCCAACTCAAACCTTTCATTGCGGGTCATGAGGAACTGATTCACGACCTCTCCTATGATTTTTATGGCAAACGACTTGTAACATGCTCCAGCGATCAACACATCAAGGTCTTTGATAGAGTTGAGCACCATCACCACCAACAACAGAACGGTGCTGGTGGAGGCACCAATGGCACCAACAATGGTTCAACAGCAGCAGGAGCAGTAGCAGGAGCACCAGCTGTCAACCACGATGTGCTCATCAGCAACGGTGGCATGGTTACCGATGACGGCGTGTGCTGGGAACTCACCGACTCATGGAAAGCCCACGACTCGACCATTGTCAAAGTAGTATGGGCCAACCCCGAGTTTGGGCAAGTAATTGCGTCTTGCTCCTACGACGCGAGCGTCCGGATTTTTGAAGAAGATTCGCGGGAGGCCTGCAACAGCGGGCGACGATGGAAGCGCAAGGCTGTGATTTCGGAATTCCACGGCGCCCTTTACGACATTGCATTCGCCCCGTCTCATCTAGGGCTGAAGCTGGCGTCGATTGATTCTGAGGGCATGTTTCATGTGCACGAGGCGTTGGATCCCAATAATTTGCAGTACTGGACTTCTTTGATGCCGGAAGAGTCGCTGGTGACGAAGACCGCGTCGAAACATCGGCAGTCTGCGTTTGCGCTGTCGTGGTGTCCGTCCATGTTTTTTAAGGAGCATATCGCGGTCTCGGCTCAGGACTCGGCTTATATTTATCAGAAATCGGAGAATGGCAAGTATCAGCGCGTGGCAGAGTTTCCTAGCTGTAAAGGTAAGCTGATTCGTGACATTGCGTGGGCGCCATCAATGGGCCGCCAATTCCAGCTGATTGCTATAGCTTCTGCCGACACATATATTCGCATTTTCAAGGTCACGCAGGCACCTGGACCTGCCGGTAACAATAACAACAATAGCAACAGCAGTAATAGTAATAGTAGGCATCCTGAAGGTGGCATTAATAGCAATGCAGGTGCTGCTGGTGGATCATTTGGTGCTGCTGATTCCATGGATTTAGACGACTCTTATGGAGGAGGAGGAGGGCCTAGCAGTGGTAATAATTCAGCACTGAATGTTGAGCTGATCTCATCGCTAGGCGATCACCGCAGCGAGGTTTGGCGCGTGTCCTGGAATGTCACTGGCACCATTTTGGCCAGCGCAGGAAACGACGGCAATATTCGATTCTGGAAGGCGTCGTACACGAATGAGTTTCAGTGCATGGCAGTCGTGTCGGCAGAAAAAAGGAGTGCATCTGGAGGAGATCACAAGGATGGCATGGCTGAAGACTAGTTAGTAATGTGTATTCAAATATTCACTTTTTTTTTTATCATCTATTGATATATATATAAATATATAATTATAATTGTATGCAAAAAGTCATTTGGCTTTATTTCATAATTAGACGTGAAGTAACTTAAGCTGCTGGTCCTGCTCCAGCGCGTTGCATCTTTTTGTCGTGACCAGCTTTACGATTATGGTTACCTTGACGTGCCTTGTTTCTATCCTTACGCTGGTTCTGATGTTTTGTATTTGGTGTGTCAGATCCAGCACCCGACCCAGACCCAGACTGTGTACCAGACGCCGCCGACGACATATATGCACCACCCGTTTGTCGCGGGGGCCCATACCGTTGACCATCTCCTCTTCTCTGGCCTCTCCCCACTTCTTCAGCCTCCTCCTGCTCTTCATCGCTATCTGCTCTCCTTGGCGGCTGCCTGAAGCTAGTCGGTTTCAAAGTCAGCGCATTACCCTTGAACATAAACTTGTCTTCCAAAATGGCCTTTCGTTTGGGCATGCGCTCTAGCATCCGCGCCCAGCCCTCTATCTGCTCATCGCCCCAACCAGTTTGTTTCCGCATATCGTCGCGCGCTCGCGTGCGTCGGGCGGATTGTGCAAACTCGCCGGGGGATTGGCTGTAATGCTGCCATAGGAACTTTTCAATGGCATCTGTTTTAGCATTGTTGGCAGCAGCAGCAGCAGCAGAAGCAGAAGCAGCAGTACTAATGTTAATATTAGGGGTGGAAGATGAACCTGTTGCCGACGCCTCACCCGAATCATCGGTATTGCCTGCTTTGCGGCGTGCCCGCCGTGACATTGTGTCCAAAGCAGTGTCAGTCTCATCTGTAATCATTTTTATGCTAGTACTGTGTGACACTTCGGCCTCATCATAAGTATCATCGTGCTCGTCTTCATCTGCCTGGTAAATACGCTGCAAAGTAGCCTGAAGAGTCTTGTCCTGATCACCCGAGTAAGCTTTGCCCAAGCCGGCAAGCGACAGTTTATCCTTTTTGCCAAAAATGAGCTTTGATGTGTCCACGTTGAGTGTGGAAAGCTCATCGTTGTCATAGATTGTACGTGGTAAATGGGGTTTCTGGGGTTGGCTGGCTTTACTGGCAATACTTTTGCCTTTACCCTTGCTGGACTTTGGGCCAGTAGGAGCAGTAGCCGCAGCAGCTTGTGCATTTGGGGCAGGCGGTTCATAAGATGCATAGGATTTAAGTTGGTCCGGATTTTCCAACAAGAAAGAAGTCACGACTTCAGCTGACCCGCCATGCGACGCCAATAAATCAGACACAGCGGGTCCAGAAAGCTGTGGAAAGAGATCAAGAATCATAGAAACAGCTTCTGCGTCATCTACACTGGGTTGAGGAGCGGTCACAGTCTTTCCCTTGCTTAAGCTTTTCGACTTACTTCTTCGAGTCGTGCCTAGTGGGTTCGGCACCAAGGGGATTCGAAGCTTCGCAGTCTCTAATGACACAGCCAACGACGGCACGCCCACAAGTGTACTGAAGTTTGTATAATTGAGCAGAGCAGAGAGTAGCTGTGAGTGGTTATGGGGAGAGCTCGTGGCTTTAGAAATGACATCTGATAGAACTCTGATTTTGGCATTTGAATCGAGCAATGATAATGGTGGTACACAGAAAGAAGCTGAGCAGACATTAAGAATTAGCGTTTTCAGTGTACTGGAGGTCGAAGTGTCGTCTTCCAGATACATTTTTTGCAACGCCGAGAACCATTTAACCGAAGTCCAGTCTTTAGCAATTCCCGGCCCCGATATCAGAATTATGCACAGCGTTTGTGGTATCGCAGGCTGTTGGTGGGCCAGGTTGTCCAGCGCAACTTCCATCAACTGGCCAACAAACGTCTTTCCACCGCGCACTCCGTACAAGTAAGCAACCACGAGCTTTACCTGTGTAAGATTAGAGACTCCAAAGCAAGTGACAAACGCCCACACGGCCCTGGCGCTCAAGCCATTGAGCACCGTGTACTGGTTATCATCATCCTTCTTGGTCAACAATGCAAACACGCCTTGTCGGAGATTCTTTTCATGACTGTTTAGATCCTGAATGTCGTCTGTCTGTCCAGCATTCTCGAGAACGTAGGTTTCAAGAAACTGGCGCATGCTGGGCGAGGTGGTGTTGGTGCTTGGTAGGCCAATATAGTATTGTAGTAGAACGGACCACGTCTGAACAAGGTTGTCCCAGAGTTCGGGCCCGGTGCCCTTGATCTCATCACGGACTTTCTGCGAGGGATACCCTGTGACATATGGTAACGATGTGTCGGGCATTAGATGTTATGGTGTTGATGTTGGTGGTTGTTGTATGAAGTGAGATTTGTGCAAAAAGTTGCGCTGAAAAATAAAGGCATCTTTAAATCAGACATTATGAGTCGACATGACCATCATCACGATGAGAAAGAACAAAAAAAACTCGAATCATTAAAATAAATACACAATGCCATACTTTTATACTTTTTATATTACTTGAAGCCGAACCCAATCATACGTCCTAGGACAATCGCAGGTCGGCAAACTGTTTTAGTCGCCGCCGTTATAATCTCCAGCAAAATTGAAACCTCATACAGTAGCCACATAAACATAATCATTTCAATAATGACCACGGTGGGCTCGAGCGAAGGCAAACTGTCTGCAATGGCATCAATGGGTCGTAAGATAAACGACATGCGGGCGCCTGCTCGGAATGCATCAATAAAACTGCGAAGCAAAACGAAGAAACGTTCCTTGGCCATGGCTTCAGGACCTGCAGCAACCATTATGGACGCGTTCATTCCACGGGATCGAGTAGAGCGCTGAGAGGGTGCTTGACTACCATAGACTGACCGTCCAGATGATGCGTAGGGAACTTCGCCGGTCGCAGACATATAAGAGTTTGCATCCGCAGACGACGACATGGAAGTTGGAATAGAAGCAGCATTCATGTCATAGTTCTCAGACACCGAATTGCGAGCAGAGTTCCGTGGGGAATTGCGTTTGCGGAATAAATTGCCCATTTTGGACTTGAAGCCAGAACTAGTAGAAGTAGCAGAAAGAGGATCACCGCCAACAACAGGCATGTGAACAGGACTGGACGGGCGTGAACGGTCGATTACGGAGTATGCATCGTAGTCAAGATCGTCGCCGATTCCAGTGCCCAAAGAGCGAACGCTCACAGGGTATTCTTTCAGAGAAATTCCAGTGATAGGCATTTTGATTGAATTGTTAACACTGCCCATAGAATTGAGTGAGGCGGGTGGTGACGCGTTGGACGCAACAGAACGCTCTGTCTGCGGGACCGAGGCAGCCATATTGTAGCCAGTAGCGTTAGCGTACTATAATGTTAGCAAAAGGAAAAGCAAGGTAATTTCGAAACAGCAACAACAACAAATGAACATAGCAGCATCCGCTGCAACAACTTTCAGCGCACAGCAAACGCTTATAAGAAGTGCAGCAAAAAATAAGCAATCAGCACACAGAGACTTACTTTAGCAGTAGCCCAACCTTGGACTGCCTGCTTCGTAGCGAGCCACGAATCGTACAGTTGCTCCCCGTAATCCACATGTTGCCCTTGAACCGGAGACTGCGCAGCCTTCTGTTTGATGGAAGGCTCGTAGAAGTATTCCGGCTGTCTCTGCTCAGATTGTCTCTGTTCCACACGCTTTTGCTTCGCGTAGGATGGACCCAAGGTGGTGCTCAAAGGAACAGGAACTTGGACCTCACCACGGTGGCTATTATGAGTTTTCTGAGTCTTATGAGTAGCCTGCGTACTTCCAGAATACATAGATTCCGGATACGCATAGTGAGGCATAGGCCGGTCGTAGTGTTGAGTAGGGGTAACAGTGGATACGGTGGAGGAAGAACTGATGGAACGTGTGTACGCTCTAGGCACGGCAGCAGCAGCAGCAGTAGGGCTTCGCTTCTTTGACGACGTCGACATGTTTGACGCCGTTGAAGGAGGAAGAGGGTGGTTGTGAAAAGAAGGGGGTTTGTACTCTCTTACAGCAGGCAGAGAAGGTACAGGGGCGGCAGAACGAGGAGACGAGGAGTAAGGAGCAGAAACACTCCTTTGAGCAGCTTCAGTCTTCTTGGACGAAAAGCGGTCGTAAAGACCTTTTGCAGAAAAGGCAGAAACAGAAGCCTTTGTATCAGTGGACATTCTACTAGACGCGTAGGGTTTTTTGGTAAGGGTGTGGTTGCGGGTGACTGCAGTATCAGAGAGTTTAAGTGTAGAGCTTTGAGACACGGGTGAAAGAAGGTTTCGGGGGTTTTTAGACAACACAGAGTAGAAGGACGCGTTTGTTGAAGAGGAAGAAGAACCAGATGAAGAGGAGGAAGAAGAAGAAGAAGAAGAAGAAGAAGTAGAAGCAGTGGATTTTTTGAGGGCGGAAGCTTGTTTTTCTAAGTGGTCAACAACAGAATCAGCCGATGAGTGGATATTCGGGGGGAGAGTTCTGTCCACAGTAGGCGGGTCTTTCTTAGGTGATAGCGTAGCAAAAGGACGCGGAAGAGAAGAAGAAGAAGCTGAAGATGAAGCATAAGTGACTCGCGAATCTGAAATTGAAAAAGGTGCTGGCGGGTGCAGATCCACCTGCTGTTGGGTGGCGGGTAAGGCTGAAGATAATGTACCCAGTTGCTGCGGCAACATATCGCCTTGGGAGTCCAATATTTCCGCGTACGGTTCGCGAAACGAAAAATGTTCCGACTTGTCATCCTCGGGCGCCGATTCTTCATTTCGGGAGCCGGGTTTGAAGTTGCTCAATGAACTCGTGCTGTGAGTGCTGAACGGTAAAGGAACTTCCGCCATGTTCTCGTGGTGAATACTACGGGTGCTGCTGTTGCTGTTGTTGCTATAAATACTGTGATTGCTAATGCTGTGCGTGCTAAAATTTGTGTGGGTCGCTATACTGTTTGGAGAAGTGCGGATATTGCCGAGACTGCTAGAATCTGAGAGAGTAGCAGTTGAAATAGAAGATGGAGAGTGAGAAAGAAGTGGAGGGGGCATGAGGGGTATGGGGTGTTGCTGCTGCTGTTGTTGCTGTTGTTGCTGTTGCTGTTGCTGATAATGTGAAAATTGTTGTTGCTGCTGTTGCTGTTGCTGTTGCTGCTGCTGATTTTGCTGATTTTGCTGATTTTGCTGATTTTGCTGATTTTGCTGATTTTGCTGCTGCTGGTTGTATGCTTCATCACTATAGGGCTCCAAGATCTTGAGTTCGTCTTCTTCATCGTCATAAACATGCCATCGCAGCTTGAGACGCTCTTCGTCTTCCTCACGCTTTTTACGGCGTGCGACATCTCGCTGGTAATCATCGTAAAAGGAAAAATACTGGTCGCCGCTGGGTTGACTTTGGTGCGAGGAGAGAGATCTTTTTGATGTGTGAGTGCTAGCAGTATCTGAAATAGGGGCCATACGCGGAATAGCCGCGTTGTGAAGGATCGTGTACTCGTCTTCGTCGGCCATGATATTCCGGCGGAATTGGCGGTTATTGCTAGTGGTACGTGTAGGGGCGGTAGCACGGCGGGACTTGCGACGCTGCTCAAGTTTAGCTTCCTCGGCCCAACCGCTTTGAAGTTGACGGACTTGTTTAAGGAGCATTTGCTCGTTGAGCTGTGTTTGTATGGCGGTATTGGCAACGTCGTCAGCACGCTGCTGATACAATGGATTCTTTTTAGTCTGTACAACGGCTGAGCGATAGAGCTCTTGATTGAACTTGCGCTCGTCTTCTTCGTCGGAGAGATCTGCAGTAACAAGACTATCGTGAATAACTTCGAGTTCAGAGTCCGCGTTAAGAAAGCCTTCCTCGTTGTAGATGCCGTTCGAGGAAAAAGGCCCGGGCCGGACGGAGGAGTTTTCAGAGTCGAGATCCGAGCGCTTGTGGCGACGGGTGACTCTGCGAGTGAGATTCAAAAAGTGGCCTTGGGTCATTGTATGAACTGATGAAGATGAAGATGAAGATGATGGAGTGTGTGGTAAATGTAGTGAAGGAAAGGAAAGAAATGATATATGTTGAGCCAGACTTGAGCTGGGCTAATTGAAGATGTGCAGTAGGCGTACGTTGAGTTAATGGCACGTTGGTGTACTGCAGTTTGGACGTGAGAGTGGATCACAGAATGGATTCGTGCAGCAGTGAATGAAAGTCAAAAGTTGTGGAAAGGATGAGGAAAGGATGAGGAAAGAAGAAGGAAAAGATGAAGAAGAAGGAGAAGAAGAAGAATAGAAATAGAAAATAATTCTGTCGAAATAAATAGGAAAACGAGCACAACAAAGAGAATGTCATGGCAGGTTGGCAACGTAAGAAGGCGACCACCAAAATATCCAAAACACGCAAAATGCGGCAAAAGTGTGCCCAAACTGTGCCCAAACACGTAAAAACGCAGAATTAATGTTTAAAACACACACGGTTAACGGTAGAGTTAACTATGGTCAGGGAGGGCCATGGTCAGCGTTATGGTCAGTGTCATGGTCATGGTCATGGTCATTTACAAATACTGCACACACTCACAATGAACGAGAACAAGAACAAAATCATAAAAATAGATGGAGGAGAAAATGGGTGGCAGGACGAGTTTACTACCGCTTTAGGAGATAACAATTGGCAGTTGAGCCTCTTTGCTAAAGGCTTTAAACTCAGAATAAATACCATTTCGGGGGGTTAAAGCTTATTGCGGCATTGGAAAACGCTGTTTGAAATTTTACGCTCAAAAGAAAACCTTCAAACGTGGACTTCAAACTCCAGCTTCAACTCCGTAAAATACAGTAGAATCTGAGTAGATTGATTGGAATTAATTGGAACAGCCGTCGATTCAATACTGTACACAAGAATCAAGATAGCTACGGCCTAGCCACCTTGCGCATTGTCTACTCTTTAAAACCCCTTTATGGTAAGCCTTGACACTGGGCGTTTTTTGGCTCTCTTGTTTGAATTTTGTTTGTGATTCGCGTTCGTTCCATGGACCAGCCACCACTTTGACCGTGAAAGCCTGTGCAAAAGACAATACTGTATTGAAAAGAGGGTCATCTAAAGAGGGTCGTCAATCATTAATATGGGCCTTCTTGCCTAAGTTGTGAATTCTCATGTAGGGGAATGCCTAAGTTAAGTTGCTGTACGCACATATTTCTTGAACATTCTGCGCTTGGACTCCTCGAAAGTGGCCGCTAAATCGCTGCTTCACTTCAAGAGTTTCAACATACAGTAATTGTCATAAAATCAATAATCGCACACTTACTTACTGCATGCATCATACTGTATATAAATTAGAATAAATAACTAAGTCTAGCTACCGGTAGCTGTTGTTGGCCTTTCATTATTATACAAGTGTACTGTAATACCATTAGTCTATTACAATATGAAACCCCGGTCCAACACTTGAATGGCCCGAGCATCCTCACCCCAAATCACCTTTTCATATGGCATATTTTGGATCTTGATACTCGATAAGCTCGGTAACGTCGGCCCCTTGGGCGCCTGCATTGTCCGTGTAGTTACTTGAGCCACTTCCGGCGGACTGCTCGTGAAAGAACTCGTGTGCAGTAATTTACTAGCGCTCGGGATAGGCAAAAGGACCTTCCGTGCATCCCCTTGTGAGCATTGTGAGCTAGCTTGCGAGTATTGGGAACTTACTGAACTTAGCGAGCTTATTGAACTTTGTGAACTTTCTGATCCTTCAAGTACCAGTTTCCGCCCCTGTATGACTGACGCAGATATCGTGGATCCTGCAGATCCCAAAGGCACCACTGCTGCGGCAACGGACGACGTCGGCGAATGTGAACGCAAGGCCAGGTGCGCTGTTTTGCGGACTTTAGATGGAGGAAGTTGATGATTACCACTTGAAGAAGAGGATGAATAGAGCGGACTGCTGCTTTTGCGGGCCAAGGGTTTTGAATGAACCATAAAGTCGCCATTGGGGCTGCTGGTGCCGGCGTTTGAAGGTCCAGAATTTATGCTGGTAGCTCTTGTAATTGGCTCCTTTCTGACAGTACTATTTGCATGTACACCGTCTGGAGCCATGTGAAGAGTCGGTGGATATCGGTCCCGAGGTGGTGGTGGGGGCGGTGGAACATAGTATGAGGATTGTACTTGTACTTGAGTCAGGGACTGAGGCTGGATTTGAGGGTGGACTTGATCTTGAGGAATAGACATTGCCGGTGCGGCAAGAGGAGGAAGCGGTGCGGAATATGGATATTGTTGAGGGGGTGGTGGAGGTGGAGGTGGTGGAGGTGGAGGTGGTGGCGGTGGTTGTTGTTGTTGTGGCTGCTGTTGCTGTTGAGGTGGAGAATTCATCTGTCCGACCTGCTGATGGCCCATGGGATTTCCATATGAGTATGGTTGCGTGTAGACATTGCTATGATATTGGGGTTGGTGTTGATGAGGAAGTTGATGTTGTTGATGTTGTTGATGTTGATGTTGTTGATGTTGTTGTTGTTGTTGCTGTGGTTGTTGTTGTTGGTGTTGCTGCTGCTGCTGCTGCTGCTGCTGCTGCTGCTGTTGCTGATGTGGTTGATGTTGTCCCGGATGACCCGGGTGACCTTGTTGTAATGGGTGCCCTGGATGGCTTGGGTGCTGGTGGGGCCCACCCGACATGACTGGCATGGGATACTGATACATTGGTGCGGGCCCTGACATATACTGCATGGGCATTTGGGGCCTCGGTCCCAACATGTGAGAAGGTTGCGCAAGCTGCTGAGATAATTGGGGAGGCCCAGGAATATTTTGGGGGTGCTGAAAGTGGTGTGGATGCTGGTTTTGTTGGTAGTGATGAGGTTGTTGTTGTTGTTGTTGCTGCTGTTGTTGCTGCTGTTGTTGCTGCTGCTGTTGTTGCTGCTGTTGGAGATGAGGTTGGAGCTGGTGATGCTGATGATGCGGTGGAAGTGGCTGCTGAGACTGGGCTGGGGGTTGAAAGTTATGTAGCGGATGCAGATTCTCAAACGGACTGGCAGAATCTGGATACAGGCCGCTTGGAATATGAATACTCTTGAGATTGGGGTCTTGCGAGGGTTGGATGAGCTCGTTGGCTGAGATGTGTGACCGTGAAAAGTAAGAAATGAGGTGGAGTTTAAGGTTGTTTGTTGTTTGAATTGAAAAGGACTGTTTCATGAGTCCATTTGGTTTGTACCGGTATCCGTCTGAGATTTCTGAACTGTCGCGAGCAAGTGGGCTTTCTGGTCGGGTGGTTTGTGGGTTTGTGGTAGTGTCGGCATTTGAAGTGTCTTTCGTATCTTGAATATCTTGAGTTTCTTGTATATCTTGAGTATGTTGAGTATCTTTAGTATCGTGAGCATCGTGAGAATCCTGCGACGGTTCAGAAGGTTCAGAGCGTTTGCCTTCCATTTCCCGGTAAGTCAAGAAGGATCCGCTGACTCTGCTAGCGCTCCAGGACTTGCCATCAGTCCAACGCCTCATTCCGGCCTCACGTTCATCCCAAACAAACACGGAGCCTGATACAATGGCATGTCTTTCTTTCTCAGAAAGTCTCCGCTGAACTCTTGGAAGAACCCCTAAGCGACATGCTTCGAAGAGAATGATAGCGTCCAATGGAGTTCTTACGTGTCCCCTATAAGTTTCCATAGTGTGAGGTAGCTAGGAGAAAGGAAGAGGGCGAATGTCGAAGGACGAGTAATTATAAAAAGAAGGAGGAAGAGGAGGAGAAGAAGAAGAAGAAGAAGAAGGAGAATGGAAGAAAAAAGGAAAAAGGAAAAAAAGAAGCTTAAAGGAATAAAGGAATAAAGAAATAAAGAGATAAAGAAATAAACAACAATCGAGAGAAAACCAAAAAATACCAAAAAATAAAATAAAATGAAGCCCAAATTACCTAAAATGTGCCATTCACGCAAATGAACACTATAAAAACCTAATCATGCCCTGCACAAACACACATCCAGCCGAAAGCATATGCTGGCAACGTTTAAAAGACCGTTTGAAGCCAAATAAAAGCAATTAGCTATGCATACAATGCGCGTTAATATGCGCTTATATGCCTATGTGTGTGCATGCAATTATAATGAATTTAAATTTTTGATTTAAATCATAATGAAATCATATTGAAATCATATTGAAATCATATTGAAATCATATTGAAATCATATAATTATAATTAAGCTTAAGCTAAAATAAGGTTTGGTTATTAAATCGAGATTTACACAAACAAAAAGCTAAAATTTAGACGAAGACTATTGGTTGCAATTGGTTGAAATATATGCGTTGTTGAAATTGCGATATAAATCCTTTGCGATATCCATGAATTCGAAATAATTTCATACTGAACAGTGAACAGTGAACACTGAAAACTGAACCTCAGCGCTGCTGGCTATAGATCTGTGTGCACCGCATTACCGTACAATATTGCAGACACGTAGTCGACTTCTTCAAACTTGACAGCTGCAGCTTTGGTCTCAAATGTGATTCAAGACGTTGCGACAGATATCGCTCAGTTCGTACTTTTTTATTATACAGTACAGTACTTACTTGTTTGAATCATTTAACGTCCACACAGTGCCAGAGTCGACCTACAGTAGACTACGTACATCACTCTTTCCATCTCTGGTATAGACTGGTTACCGTATACTCAGAATCTAGAATACATAGCCTTATATTACTACTACCACACTCGTCTAGATTGCAAACTAGAATTAGCTAGTTAACACGATATATATATATCATCGTATTAATCGCAAGTCGAATTCTTAAATAAGAATTAAAAAAGATCGTTTCGTTAATAATAAACAATTCGCTTTTTTTTTTTTTTTTTTTTTTTTTTTTTTTTTTTTTTTTTTTTTTTTTTTTTTTTTTTTTTTTTTTTTTTTTTTTCTTCTTGTCATCATCACAAAGAGGACTCATACATGTGCAATGGAGCTCAGAGCCAAAAAAAGAAGTTGAACGCGCTAAAGGCGACTGGTGATGACAGGCCATGGATCGGAGATGCTAATAAGAGTAATATTTCTTCTCGTTCTTTTTCACTGGAGCTCCATGGGTTTGTAATGGACAAATCGACGTAATAAGTTTTATGAATTCAAGAATACTACGCAGTACGTACTACGTAGTGCTGTGCAATGTGCGTTGTCAGACCAGAATGGCCAGCACTACTTAATACCTATAGCTTAGACTATATGAACTCTAAAAAATGGAGACACAAAATGAAGAAGAAGAGATGAGGGGTGCGGAGGTGTGTTTTCAAATAATTTAAATATACGTAATTACTGTAGGGCAGTGTAGGCGGGCTTCAAAGATCAACCGGTATTTAATTTATGAGTTAAATAATTCTAGAATTTATTTTCCCCTTAAAGCAAAGCATAGCCTAAGGCTCTATGCATAAGGTCATCTTTTAAATGTTATAGCCTATATATGCCTATTCGTTAGCTACAGTAGCAGTTGTACAGTAGCTTATTCTTATTCTTATTACTACATGTACTGCAGTAGACTAGCTATTCTTCTTAAGTTATCCCTTATATGGTCCAATGCGCAGCCTGCACTTGCACGCGAGCCCGCTTATGTCTACAGCAATTGTTAACAACGCACCCAGCTAGACTAGCTACGTAGAGTCGTAGACCACTTCAGCGCTCGCTGTACAATTCTCTACTCAACGTATACTTAAACTCACCGCCACCCGCTCGCTACAACTTGTCGTAATACTCTTCGTAGCCAGGTACTCCCTCCTTCATGCCGTGCCGTTTTCGCGTCTCCGTGACAATCTTGCCTGGCTTACTAGTCCCGTCCTTGGGGTCACCTTGCATCGTCGCCCAATGTGAAAAGAGCATTTGTGGAAACGCTTGGCCGCCGGTCGCCTGGCGCAACTGGCCCGTGAACCCAAAAGACTCATTCACAGGCAAGTAGGCCTTGACCGTGAACAAGGGGGTACCCGCGCGCTGGTCTTCCGAAAGCACCTGCCCGCGCTTCGTGTTGAGAACCGAGTAGATGCCACCAATGGCCGTCTCGGGACTTTGAATCTCAACAAGGAAGATGGGTTCTTGGATTCGGGGCTCTGCTAGTAACACGGATGCGTAGGTGGACCGCCGCATCGTTGGAATGATCTGGCCACCACCTCGGTGGATGGCGTCCGCATGCAGCGAGGCGTCGAGAATGTTGATACGCACACTACGCATGTTTTCGCCCACCAAAGGGCCTTCGCGCGACGCCCACTGGAACGCGGCGACGACAGAATCCTTGATCTCGTGGAAATACTGGACCGCTTTTGTCTGGTCGATGACAATGTTCGGCCCGTTGCCGTCGGGCCCGAAACACCAAATTCGGCGCGCGTCGCCTACGTCCCAGCCGTAGTCGTCAGCCATGACGCGAGCGCGGGTCTTGAAATCGTCACGCGGCGAGATCTTGCCAGTTTCGATTCCTACGGACGTTTCCTCGTCTATTGGTTCGGCCGATACAAATAGACGGTTGTGTTTGTTTTGAGATTTGGCTAATGCCGTCATCGACGACTTGGCAGTGACCGTTTCGCGGTATGCAACGACTGGGGGTGACACTTTTAGGGGTACTCCTGCATATTCTTCTTCAAGGTCCTTGAGACAGATTTCCAAATGCAGCTCGCCAGTACCTGCCACAATATGCTCGCCGGACTCGGATTGCGTGGTCAAGACGCTGGGGTCGGACTTGGACAGTCGCTTGAGGCCCTCGACCAGCTTGGGCAGGTCGTTGGCGTTCTTGACGTCCACTGCAACCTGCACGACTGGCGACACTGAAAACTTCATGACCCTCAGATTATGTGCGGTTTCGCTGGTGGTCAAAGTGCCGGTCTTGAGCAGGAACTGGTCAATGCCTACCAACCCGCAAATATTTCCAGCAGGCACATCGTCAATAGGCTCGACAATGCGACCCATCATGAGCACAGTGCGCTGGATTGATTTGATGTACAAGTCGTCTTTTTTGCCAGGAACGTAATTTGGGCCCTGAATGCGTACCTTCATACCGGCTTTGGCGGTACCTGCAAACACACGACCAAATGCATAGAAGCGCCCCTTGTCGGAAGCTGGTACCATTTTTGAAACATATAGCATCAGGTCCGCTTTGGGGTCGCAGTTCCTGATGGCTACGCCCGAAGCGTCGTCAATTGGGCCTTCATACAGCGTTTCAGCCCGATAAGCTTGGGCAGTTAAAGGTGACGGCAGGTGGATGACAATCATTTCCAAAAGGGCATCAGCAGCAGGCAAGAATTTCCGCATAACTACCTTTAAAAGGGCTTTACCCTCAAGGTCCTTTTCTTCGCCCTTGAGCTGGATGTTGAGTTTTTCCAGCAGTTTTCCGACCTCGTCAGTTTTAAAATTCATGACCGCTGCAAAGATGCGGAAAATGGGGTCCAGAACAAACAAATTGAACGCACGTTCCAGCGGCTTGCCACCAGCGTCCTTTTCCTTGCTGCTCCACTTATGGGTCTTGGGATTGAAGTAAGTGTCTCCCCAAAGATGCTTCATGAGCTTGGCTTCGTCGACACCAAATTTTTTAGAGTAACGCTGGGCAAACTGGCGCAGTGTAAAGGCCCAGCCATGGAGGCCAGAACCAAATGCCACAGTTCCCATATCTGGATAGACCTGCACGTCGCCAAGAGTCTTGTCCAGGTAAGTCGAAATAATCACGTTGACAGATTCAATTGTACGTGAGAACGACTGGTACAAGTCTTCCTTTGTGACCTGCAGTTCCAAGAGAGCACGGTCCACTTTATTGATTATAACGACCGGTTTGATGCGTTCGCTTAGGGCCTGGCGAAGCACAGTTTCAGTTTGGACGGCGACACCTTCCACACAATCGACGACAACCAACGCGCCGTCAGTAACACGCAGGGCAGCGGTGACTTCCGACGAGAAGTCGACATGGCCTGGGGAGTCAATAAGATTGATGAGAAACTCATTACCGTCAGTTTTCTGCTTAATGAGCTTGACGTCTTCGTCGGCCATTTGCGTGTGCAAGGAGATTGCAGTGGACTTTATGGTAATACCCCGCTCCTGCTCGTCTTTGCGAGTATCAGTGAAGCGGGCCTCACCAGCTTTGGCAATGGAGATAATTCCAGCGCGCTGGACGAGAGAGTCAGTAAGTGTAGACTTGCCGTGGTCTACGTGGGCAATTACAGACATGTTGCGGACATTTGCAACCTTGTCCATGAGGGCACGCATTTGCTAGAAATGTTAGGGATTTGAGGTCGGTGAGGGGGGCAGTTATAATATTTAGAGTACATACATCAACAGTGAAGTTTACCATGGTTGAAGTAGGGTCAATTGAAGTAGAATTGAAGTATTGATTGAAGTAGAATTGATTGAAGTAAAGTTATATTTGAGTAAGGACTAAGAATTGATATTTTGGGGATGAATAAAGGAAAGAGGAGAAGCAATGCCATACTTAAAGGATTCTGAGACGTTTACCGGTATGCCATGGGACACACTCATATTGCAGTCTAGGCCCCAAAGTATACAATATTGCCCAATATTGCAAGTAACATTCGTAAGTTGCTACTGGGCCATGTGATGGTTTAACATTTCTAGGCTTTTAGTCTAATATTAATATAAATCCCAATTGAGGGTGATGTAGGTCGAGTCACAAACATGAAATATGACCGCTTCCTAATACGGATGAAGCCGCACAAGAGTAATGACAGAAGAGGAACTGTCTAAGTGCTAAGTAGTATGTTCTAAGACCCAAGTAACATAATGTAAGTATTAAGTGTCAAGTAGACGCTAGGGCCAGATGAGGTTGTTTGTTTGACTAATTAATGTAAAAATGGTGGTAGTGCTTTAAACTTTGTTGAACTTTGTTAAAATTCCATTACTAAGCCAAAGCAACAGCACAGCGCAGCAGCAACGAAACAACGAGAGAAACGACGTTTTTATTATTTTTTTTTTTTTTTTTTTCCATGAATTAATTGCCTGCCACATCAGAAACCACTTTTCCCTTTTCCCTTTTCCTCTTTTTGAAAGGCCTTTTTGACTTTTTTTTTTTTTTTTTTTTTTTTTTTTTTTTTTTTTTTTTTTTTTTTTTTTTCACCTCCATCGACGACTTCTTCGACGACTTCTTCGACATTTCGAGACTTGAGTTGGCCTGTTGATAATATATACAATAGTAGTCGTCCTTAAACGCCACTTCGTTTCAACTGGAAAAGAAGCCGCCTTTTTCTGCTCACTTCTTCGACCTTCTTGCCGAACCTTTTTTTTTTTTCTCTGACAAATTCACACATTCACACATTTACACACTCACCAAACTCACCAAACTCACCAAACTCACCAAACTCAGCTGCTCTTTAACGTCAATAGATACCTGTTTCAGCCCATTTCCAACTTCAACTAGAATACTCTTTTCTTCATCTGAAGACTATAAAGCCACACACTCTCCCACTCTTTTGGCAGTTCTCATCTTTCTCAAATCCAACCCTCTATTTTACAAGGAATCCTCCTCCTGCCTGCACCTCACCTGCATCTCCAGTGAAAAAGAACGTCTGCTTGGCATCTTTACTCACTAATGACTACAACTGCTAGAAACCCTGAGGCTTCATCCTCCACCAAAGACAGAAGAATGTCGTTTAGTACCAAGCTGAAAACGATATTTGGAACTTCCTCCCATTCTCAAACTTCCCCAACTGCTGCCTTCTCGGCGAATTCTGTCTCCAATCCCGCTGATAGACTTCCAAACAACCACAATTCAAACCGTGCAAACTCTCTACTGAAACGAAACCCCAATCAGTCTCCTGCCTCGACGTCAAGCACGGACCTATCAAAACCACCGGAAACAAACTCTCTTTACCGCCCTTCCACCTCATCATCCTTAGCATCTCCCCTCACCAGCCCAGAGCTCAACCCCCAAACTCAACAAGCCCCCGTATCAAAAAAGGCAACCAAGGGATCTAAAGGAGTCAACTCTCCTGCTGTGTTTTCAAATAACGACATACTCACTTCAACTTCAAGAGGTAGCCCTGCTATTTCCGTGCTTTCCGCCCAGAGCTCTGACATCCCTTCTATTTATATGGCTACGAAACAAAGTCTTCCCCAGCAAAAGAATTTCCTCGATCACTCCTCTTCCCATACTGTCGCTGCACCCAGCACACCCGCCACAGCCAACGCATCCACCGCATCCATCGCACCTTCTACTGTAGCATCAGTGCTCAAACCAAGCCGGTTCATGGTACAACCTGACGGCACTCACAGCCACGTTCTGAAAAGCGCTCGCCGCCAAGAAAAGCTTGGTGGCATGCTTAGTCAGATTCTTGGAACAGGCAAAAAAGTCAGAGATGATGCTGTGTCCGCCATCCCCGATCTGGGGCTAGGTCACGATCCGAAAGACCCACTGTCTCTCATGTCAGGTTTGGTGTCCCAAATCCAAAGGGGTGAAGCTGATGCCAAGCACGTTGTCAAAATGACAACCCCTGCCGCAAACATGTCCCTCATTCAAAAGTACGGCAAGTGTCAGGAGGTCATTGGTAAAGGCGCCTATGGCACTGTGCGAGTCGCACACAAGTTTGACCGCGACACGCAGCGTGAGGTTTTGTATGCTGTTAAAGAGTTCAAACGCCGAGGTCAGGAATCGGAATCAAGTTTTAATAAACGTCTCACGTCGGAGTTTTGCATCTCTTCGTCCTTGCATGACATCAACATCATCCATACACTTGATCTGATGAAGGACGGCCGAGGCGAGTACTGTCAAGTCATGGAGTATTGCGATGGAGGCGACCTCTACTCGCTTATTTTGGCCAGCGAGGGTGTTTTAAAACAAGATGAGGCCGACTGCTTTTTTAAACAGCTCATTCGTGGAGTCGTTTACATGCATTCCATGGGTGTTGCGCACTGTGACCTCAAACCAGAGAACCTGCTTCTCACCACAAACGGTGTGCTCAAAATTTCCGACTTTGGTAACGCCGAATGCTTCCGCATGGCGTGGGAGAGCGAGGTCCACATGTCCAATGGTGTGTGTGGCTCTCGCCCTTATATCGCACCAGAGCAGTACCGTGAAAAGGATTTCGATCCGCGCGCTGTGGATGTCTGGGCCACGGGCGTGATCTACATGGCAATGCGGACTGGCTCATATCTGTGGCAGGAAGCGATCCCGGACGATGACGATTATTACGCAGAGTATTTGCAGGGTCGCAGACACAAGAATGGGTATGCGCCAATTGAGAAGCTGCGTAGGGCAAAGTGTCGCAATGTCATTTATAGCATACTGGATCCAAGCCCTTCTCGGCGCATTAATGCTAAGCAAGTACTCAACTCGGAGTGGGTGCGTAGTATTTCGATATGTGAGGCTGGTGAACGTGGCTACTAGCTAATATTGGTGCGTCTAAGCCCATTGCCATTGTAATCTGAAGTATTCAACTTATTAACTTATTTAACTTATTATAATATTATTATTGTTGCTGTCTCTGTCCTTTCTGGTTACACACGTTGCAAAATATATATAATATACAGTATTTATCATGGATTGAAACTTTTTATTTTAGCGTTTATGTCATTACAAGCATTCAAAACTTATTTCAGGACCTTACCATCAGAGAATGGCTTGATCTTTCCATCAATCTCAACAGGCTTGTCCCAAGACCAAAGGTCCTCAACAAGAGCCTTGTCCTCAGGCTTAGAAACATCAAGCTTGGTGAATTCGTAGGACTCCCAATCAGGAGCGACATCGAAAGCAGGCATGAAGTCTTGACCACGGATAAGGAAGGCACCAACAACACCGTTGTCGTTGTTCTCACCGGCGACAACCATGGCACCAAACATGTACTTGATGGAACCACTGAGACGGTTGAAGAATCCACCGACCAAGTTGTTGGACATGAAAGTAAGGGTAAGCTCATCGTTGTACTTGTAAGCAACCTTCCACAGAGACCACTCCTCAGGATTGTAGTGCTCCCAGAACCAAGGGAGAGCGACCTCACGAGTCTCCTCGTTAGAGTAAGTACGCTTCCACTCATCAAGAACAAGCTGGGCCTTGCCGAGGGCAGCCAAGGGGTGAGCAACCTTCTTCTCAGTGTATGCAGGAACCTCTTCCTCCTCATCATCAGCCTTGGCGGCAGCAGCCTTGGGAGCCTTAGCAGCCTTGGCAGCCTTAGGCGCAGACTTCTTCTCCTCCTTCTTGGGAGCAACGTACTTCATGGGCTCCTCACGGAACTCGAAACCAGCAAATGCCTCGGCAAGAATCTCTTGCTTGCTGACAGTAGTGAAGAAACGAGTGGTAGCAGGGTGGGCAGCAATCCACTCACTTCCCCAAATGGAAAAGTATCCACGGCCAAGAACGGCGACCAAGAAAAGGTCAGCAGCGGAGACACGCTCACCAACAAGGTAAGTGTGCTTAGTCAAGTGCTCCTCAATGTGAGCAAGGTAGAGGTCAGACTCTTCGAGACCAGCATCAACAACCTTCTTGTTGTAAGGAGCACGGCCAGCCAGAGGGAAAAAGGCCTGACGAATGGATTGCCAGACATCCTGGTTAGCGAAGGAGATCCATTGGAGAATGGAAGCGTAGTCCTCCTTGGTAGTTCCGAGAAGAGTGTTCTCCTTGAGGGAGAGGACTAAAAAAAAGGTTAGTAAATTGCAATAAAATTGGTAACGCAATCCACCGCAAGTGTCTTTCAGATACAAAGTTCTCAACACAAGTCAATTTAGACAGGGATAACTGTTTTAAAATATTTTTTTTCATCATTGTGACGTCTTGGGCTGTGAGCTGAGATCGAATCAAAGGGAACATACAGTATACAATGACGGCAATGACCTCATGGACAGTGAAGCCATCAGCACCGACAAAAGCGGGGATCTTCTTGATGGGGAAGGTCTTTGAGAATTCATCGCTTCCTGCTCTCTCAACGAGCTTAATGTCGAGACCAAGATACTTGATCAGGGCATTAGGAACGACGTGGCGAAAAGACTGCAAATCCATGTTAGAGAATCACATTTTCTGCTCATCGCATATCACTTACGTCTTTGTAGTAGAGGGTTCCAAGGGACATTGTTAAATACGTTTCTCAAAGGATGAGGCTTACTAGGGAGAAGGAGGGAAAAAAAGATAGAAAATTTTTGTCGTGAATCAAAATTTATACGTAGCTAATGACGAAAATGCGTCAAGTACTTACCCGGAATTATAAATACACAAATTTACTTAGTGCTGCGATATTCGTAGGATATATTTTGCTCGCCTATGAAACTTGACTTTCAGCGTTTTCTCTTCACTCAAAGTTATAAAGCTTCGCCTACTACGCAAATGAAATCACCCTCAAAATAACTACAAACGTCTTCTGTGATGATATTACTGCAGAGATGGTTAGGAGAATGACTTGGTTATCTTCCTGCTCC
>JAJMKT010000061.1:0-73014 GCA_030563985.1 Geotrichum restrictum | reverse complement strand
CAAACTTCTAGATGGCTAAATGGCTCCAAACCGAAGCCAAAAGTCTCTCTTTCTCGCTTGAAGCGCACGACATTGGGTTTCAAGCCGACGTCAAACACGAGAACGGTGACCTTGTTAGGCTGCCGCCAATCTTGGTTGGAAAATATGGAACGGATCCGTTGAAGAAAACAATTCTCGTTTATGGTCATTATGATGTGCAACCCGCTGAAATGGAGGACGGATGGGAGTCACCTGAGGGGCCGTTTAAGGTGCTTGAAAAACCTGATGGCCGCATGATTGCGAGAGGAATAACAGATGACAAGGGACCAGTTGTGGGATGGTTTAATGCAATTGAAGCGTATCAAGTGTATGTGTGGTTGTGGCTTTTTTTTTCTTTCTTTCTTTCTTTCTTTCTTTCTTGGGCGATATCGATTTAAAGGATTTCTCTTCGAAGGGTGCTGTCAACAAATGTGGCCTTTGATCTCATCATGCCCAAGCTAACTGATTTCTTATTCATTTTTGTAGCGCTGGAGTGGACCTACCCGTCAACCTTGTATTTTGTCTCGAGGGCATGGAAGAATATGGAAGCGACGGGCTTGAGGATTTCATCAAACAACAAAAACATGGCGTTTTCAAGGACGCCGACGCCGTTTGCATTTCCGACAACTACTGGTTAGGAACTACCAAACCCGTCTTGACATATGGCCTGCGCGGCTGCAGCTACTATGAAGTCACGATAGAAGGTCCCGAGACTGACCTGCACTCCGGCGTTTTTGGCGGAACTGTTTGCGAGCCCATGACCGACCTCGTACAGCTCCTCGGCCAGCTAGTCACACCTGCCCATGACAAGCACCAAATCCAAATTCCTGGTGTCGCCGAAATGGTTGCCCCAGTCGAGCAGGCAGAATCGGAAATCTATAGAGGAATTGAGTTTTCAATGGCTGATTTGGAAAACGCCACAGGATCAAAGACAGCCCTTCATGATAATGTTAGGGATACACTCATGGCACGATGGCGCATGCCGGCGTTGTCTATTCATGGCATTGAGGGGGCATTTTCTGGAAAAGGAGCCAAAACTGTCATCCCAGCAAAAGTCACTGGAAAGTTCTCTATAAGAACTGTTCCTGATATTGATATATCTCCAGGAGTACTCGACGAGATGGTTTATTCTTACGTCAAGTCTGTGTTTAAGAGTTTGGGCTCAAAAAACAAGCTTTCTATTAACCTGCTTCACGCAGGCAATTGGTGGGTATCTGATCCGAATAATTGGAACTTCGAGGCCGCTAAACTGGCCACCAAGGCTGTATGGGACGTGGACCCGGACTTGACAAGGGAGGGTGGCTCTATTCCTGTCACTTTGACATTTGAGCAAGAATTGGGCAAACCCGTCTTGCTTTTGCCCATGGGAAGAGGCGATGATGGTGCTCATTCGACACAGGAGAAACTCGACCGCTCAAACTACCTCCAGGGAATAAAAACGTTTACTTCTTACTTGTATTTTGCTTCAAAGCTGTGAGAAGAAACTCTATGCAAATTGAATACAGTACTAGTGTAATATGTAATAAATAAATAAGAAAAGAAAAAAAAGAGTAATTCCAGTCATTCGTCATCATCATCGTCCTTGGCTTCTGGGAATACAACCTTGTAATCCATGTTCAGTGACTGGAGCATGTACTTGACAGTAAACTCCAGATCTGTCGAACCTTCCTCCTGCAGTTCGTATTTATTGGCTTTCTCAACCTCCTTCTCATAGTCCTCTTTTAACGCATCAAATCTTTTCTTGTCCCTCGCAGAAAGAGTTTCATAATCAATTTCGTTCATCTCGTAGCTCGTACGTTGGAATTTCTTTGCATTTTTTTGGGACTTCACAAATTCTCTCATACCTCCCATGCCCTCAACCCGCTCTTTCGCTTGCTCAAACAGTTCACTAACTGCTTTCTGCGCGGCTGAACGCCATTCGCATGTCAGCCTTTTCAGTTCATCGCTGTCATTCTTGTTCTGATATTTCTGGGCCTGACGGGCGATCTCTACTTGTCGTCGCCATTTCAAAAGCTCACGATTTAGATCTCTTTCAGTGCATGCAAGTTCTTCGTCCTTCGGATCTCGTATTTTTAATTTCAGAGGTGATGTGACTCGCCGATATCCTGTGACTCGTTTTGGGGGTATAATGCTGGATTTAGTGGAGGTATCTGACGATATGGGAGAAGATGGACTGGCTACCTGAGTCGGTTTATTGCCCGGCGTTGGCACGCTACCTGACGAATTGATTGACCCTGGAGGTGAAGGAGGTGATAACACAGGAATTTGACGATCTTGCAGAGATGGCGTTCGCTGGGTTGCATGTCTTACGGGTGTTGAGAATGAACGATGTTTTGAAGGGGTCACCATGGGTTTCAAATGAGAGTCAGTATCGGGACTTATCGGTGCAGGCGACGAAGGTTCCAGCCGCCTGCGCTTTGATATTCTCAGGGAACCATATTGGAGAGGCAGCAATGGGGTTGTCATACTCGGAGTTTTAATCGGCGACCGCACTGGCGGAGTCGAATGCAGCTCAAAGCCTGGTGTATCTAAATTTGTTGTAGTTGCCTTTGGATTTTCATTGGTACCTGTCAGTTTGTTGGGAGTCTCTGATACATGAAAGGCGGCGTCGTCAAGTTCAGGTGATGGAGAAGGCATGTCGATAGGATGTCGAAGATAATGGCAACGGCCAATATCAATACTAGTCGTAAAAAACGATGCACTAAGTGCGTAAAGTAGCCCTAGAGTGATGCAGCTTGTACCGTATTCTGCTTCGCTGCAATGATAAGTCGTTGAATAGTCTATACCAATAAGCAGGTATTGAGCTCAATAGTAGCAATATGTATATACAGAAAACACGAGAAATGAGAAGCCAAAGGGACAAGTACGTATATTCACACGTCGAGAGAGAAGAAGAAGGTTGGTTTTAGGATGCTACAACGTTCCTGTGACGATATTCTCGCTTACTCAAATCCGTGATTCAAAAGGCGAGCGCAGGGTAAGGTCTATATACTGATATATACACTCTGAACATTGTAGACTGGGACCAATCGAAGTTTTTCAAAAATTTCAGCGACGACAAAAAATTTAAAATCCAAATCACGAACACAAACACTGATCTCGCTAGACCTTTTTGCCTATTTCCCTTGACCTTCCTTGAATAGTCTCTGCCACAATGGGAAAAGCTCCCAAGTCGACGAAAAAGTTCCAAAAGAACCACTTGAAACGAACTGTGGATCAGCGAAGGCTTGAACAAAAGTACAAGCAAAAATTTCAGAAAGGAAAAAAGTATGGTGCTAAAGATGACCCTGAGGAAGAGCCCAGTGGACCTGTCCATAATGAAAATGAAGTCTTTGAGGATGGATCAGTAGAGACTTTCTTCAATTCTAATACTGACAACCTTTCCATCGATGTTCCCAAAAAGAAGTCGAAATCTAAATCAAAATCTAATCAAGAAGATCCCAAGGAGTCTACAGGAAAGTTGACAGAAGAGGATCCAGAGCTCAGCAATTACTTGAATGAAGACGTGGACGAAGACATTAATATTGAGTCAAAGACAGATATTGGTGACCTGAAAGAGGGCTTTGAAGACGTATCTGACTATTCGGATGAGGAGGATCTGACTGAAATCACGGTAAAGACAGTCAAGACTTGGAAAAAATCTTTAGAAACCAAAAATTCAGTGAAAACTATTAAAAAGGTTGCTTCTACTTTCAAGGCAGCTTCCAAAGCGTCTGAAGCAGTCATCGATGCTGATACACACGACGAGCTTATTTCTCTTGCTGTCAAAACGCTTCCTAGCGCCATTCTACACAACTGTCCTGTAACGACATCTAAAAAAGGTACGACTTATGTTTCTACTGACACCAAGCGATTTAAAGTCCTGTCTTCGGCCCTCAAAAACTATGCCTCCGCCCTTGCTTCTCTCTTGTCGACTACCCAAGACAAAGAATTGATCGCGCTTGTGCTAGAAAACTTGCACACTCTTTTCCCGTTTTTCTTGTCTTTTAAAAAACAGGTAAAGGGACTGGTTGATGCGGCCGTTCAACTATGGGGAACTTCTGACGATGCGGAAACGCGAGAGGCATCGATTGCCTTTCTCAGAGCTATTGCCGATGAACATACCAAACATGTGATTGAGATTGTTCTCAAGTCTTCTTATGATGCGATTCTGAAAAACAGTTTAAAAAGCAGTCCTCGTAATACACAAGTTTTGAACTTCCAAAAAGACTCAGCTTCTGTTCTTTTTGAAATTGATCCCACGGTTTCATATGATTTGGGATTCCAGTTCGTTCGTCAACTCGCCCTCCATCTTCGTTCGAGCATTGTGAACAAAAGCCCTGAAGCGTATAAAACTATTTATAACTGGCAATTTGTCCATTCATTGGATTTCTGGTCTCGAATTGTGTCTTCCCAGTGTGAAGGAACCAAGGAGGCTTATGCTGGAAAAACTTCTCCTTTCAGAGAGTTAATATATCCATTGGTGCAAGTAATTCTGGGAACTATTCGACTGATTCCATCTCCTCAATACTTTCCTCTGAGATTCTATCTTATTCGCAGTTTACTTCGCTTAGCTCACGCCACCGGTGTCTACATTCCTCTTATTCCGATGCTCATTGAAATCCTGAGCTCCAGTACAATCGCTAAATACCCCAAACACAGTGCTCTTGATGCACTGGACTTTGAAACTACTATCCGTGCGCCCAAAGCATACCTTGGCACTAAAGTATACCAAGAAGGTGTTTGTGACGAGTTCACTGACCTGGCCAGCGAGTTTTTTGCACAACACAGCAAAAGTATAGCATTTCCCGAACTGTCTACTCCCATTGTCATAGCTTTCAAAAGGTTTATTGCACGAAGTGAAGACGGTAGGTTTAACAAGCAACTAAGTCGATTGGTGGAGAAATTGGAAGAAAACAACAGATTTATCCAACAAAAGCGTAACGGAATCAACTTTAGCCCAACTAATAAGACTGAAGCTGCCATGTTTTTGAAGGATTTCCTGTGGGAAAAGACTCCCTTCGGCAATTTTGTTGTTATACAGCGACAAGTCAGGCTCGAGAAGGCAAGAGCTGTGAGAAAGCGGTTAGAGTCGAGTGAAGGATTAAGCAGGGCGAGCGATAGCGAGTCTCTGGAAGACAGTGACGAAGATATGAGCGATTAATAGAGCTCTACACATTTTATAGATCAAAAATGATTAAAATTTTTTGTAATAGTCTTATTATGTACAGTACAATATTTACATCTTCAGCGTTTCCGTCTGTATTCTTTCTTAATTGAAGCAGACGATTCCTGGAAATCTTGTAAAAAAGGAAGGAGGGGTACTTTTTCTACGACATGAACTCCAGGTATGGCATAGACTTCAGCGCTGCATCCTCCTGCTGGAATTCGTCCGTTTGCACGTAGTTGGACATGGCCTACTCCCAGTATTGAAAGATCGGAGCCACCTTTAGAGATCTTTAAGTCCATTATTTTGATGGGGGCGAGTTCACCAGTCTCGGCATTCTGTTCGTATGGCTTTGAAAAAAACCAATCAGAATGAAAATCTTTCTGCTCTGCTGCTACAGAGACTGCCTTTTCGTAATCTCGAAATTTCAAAACAGTATCATCGTGTCGAGCACAAGGGGCCCAAGCTATGAGACTTAGCCTTTCTGTAGGATCTGTAAATCGAATGAAAACAAGTCCACCTATTGAAAGGGTGTTGCCAGGCTTAGAAAGTACCACTCTTTTGGCAGTTAAAAGGCCTGACATGCGCATAAATGGCTTTCCTCGCACGAGATCTTTGATAGATTCTTGCTTGACCACAGAGTATATGGTATCACGATTTTGGCCAACTGGAGGCAAATCAGTGACTCGCTTCCCTTTTAGCACATAACTAATTTCTTCTCTAGTCATTCCAGGAATTTCGTTTACACCTTTAGATCTTTGTGCGAGTTGGGCGGGAATGATTGTGCGGTTGATATCTTTTGCAGCAAGAGCCTGAGCAAGACTAGACTTTCCGGTGTTTGCATAACCAAAAAGGTATCCGTTTGAAGGTAAGGCGCTGAACAAGGTACCTAAGCACCAGCATCGCTTAGCGCTGACGACGAAAACATCTAAAGGATCTGCTCCAAACATTCTACTGAGCTCTTCTTGAACGTATGGAAGAAGTCTCTCGGAAGCCTTGACATTATTTGGAACAATCATGTCTGCCTTCGTGACCACCCACATAATCTTTCTCCCGGCTGCAATGTCTTTAATATTGGGGTTGACTGATGCTGGAAAGTCCATTCCACTGATGGTGTGAATGATAGTGGCATCTTTAGGAATCCTAGCCAAGATAGTTTCATCAGGCAATCTGGAATCAATGAAGTGCTTGTACTTGCCTCCTTTGACTTCTCTACAGGAAGTGCATAGGCCTCTGTTAATTAAGTCTTTGCGAGCATCTGATTGAGTCAGAGTCATGACTTTATCGCCTTTTTCTTCCGACAACTGTAGATTTTCCATAACAGCGTGCTTGTTGTTGGAAGCTGCTTCCACTGGCTGCTGCTCTTGTAAATCCAGATCTGGTTTGCGTTCCTGCAACAGTATTCGTTGCTCTTCATCGCCTAAATTGGCCATGAGCTGGTTGTACTTGTCTAGCGTAGCCGTCTTGATCCCCGTTCCACGAGTTGGTATACGCTGCTCTTTAAAGAAGCCTCTAGCATCTGGGTTTTTTTCTTGGAAAGGCGTACCGCATGACTGGCACTTGGGTGATAGATCTGTTACTCTCTCTTCCATGATAGTTTTGCGTTTTGCCCATACCGGGCTTGGAGCAGAAGAGAATGCTCGGCATGGAGGAGTAGAGCAGGCTGCAGCAAAAGTCTCAGTAGCAATAATACGCGGCCTCAAACCGCGTGGGGGTTTCAAGGACCTAGCAGCGAGCGGTCTAAATAAAGCTCGTCTCATTGTGATCTTGATTTAAGAAAAAAAAAATTATAAAAATTGCCATCAGTGAAATTGGGAGTGAATCTCTAGCCGCCACCTCTAATTCCCACACTCAACCATGTCACTAAATGGACCAAGTAAAATGACTTTTCGATGTCAAAGATGCCGACTGGCGCTGTATCCTCACGAGTCTTTAATAGATTTGAAGCCAGCTCAATTGAACTTGGTTGCAAATGCTTCTACTGACAAAAACGAATTGGCTCACGAATTTCCTCAAACAACTCAAAATTGGCCTGCTCAATCAGAATCGACCGCACATCAAGTCCCTTGGGGCCTTTCACATTTACCTGAGGCACAGAAGATAAAAATGTCAGGTAAAGGAGGCCCTATGGGATCGTTTGTAGTTCTCTCGGACTCGATGATTACACCTACGCGACAGGTATCCAATGGAAACAAAGATACTGGATCCGACATCTATGCCAGGTCAAGCACTTTGGAAACCCTGTTTGAAATTATATCCTCGCAGACCGAGATTGACTTTCCCGTATGTGCAGAGTGCGCAGAGCTTCTAAAGGACGGATTCAAGCTGAAGTTTGAAGAAGCTTGCAGAGAGAGGGACTCCTATATCGACTTTCTAAATTCCCTGAAAGCAGAGAGCGATCCATCTGACAGAGAGATTGATCAACTTAGCACGGATATACGGAATCTTGAACTAGAGAACGAAGAACGCCTAACTATTTTGAAGGAAGCCGAGGAGGAGAAGAATAATATTGATCAGGAGCTAGCAAGCCTTCAGAAGGAGATCAAAGACCTAGACACAGATGAAGAGCAGTTTTTTAAAAACAGGAACGCGTTCAATCTCGAGATATCTGAGCTCGTTAATGAAAAGGACCGAGTAGAGTCTATTTTCGAAAATGAGTCTAATCAGCTACAGAAGCTACAAAAGGTGAACGTCCACAACG
This sequence comes from Geotrichum restrictum, assembly GCA_030563985.1. Taxonomy (NCBI): domain Eukaryota; kingdom Fungi; phylum Ascomycota; class Dipodascomycetes; order Dipodascales; family Dipodascaceae; genus Geotrichum; species Geotrichum restrictum. Next base: position 65,149 of record JAJMKT010000061.1, on the reverse strand, counting down.
ACGTGTTTTGCATTGGATATGACGGGCACTTTGGTATCATTAATGGCCTAAGACTTGGGCGTTTACCGGATAAAAAGGTAAGTTAAATCTGTTGTGACCGTGCTATTCTAACAACATTTAGGTCGAATGGTCGGAAATCAATGCAGCCCTGGGTCAAACGTTACTACTCCTTGCCACTCTTATTAAAAAGCTAGATTATAAGCTTGTTGGCTACAAGTTGCGGCCGTTAGGGTCGATGTCGCGGATAGAAAAGCTCGAACTTGACTCCAAGACTGGACAGTACGTGAAGGCCGCCTCTTTAGAGCTATTTTCATCTGGTGACTCTCAGTTTGAGAGGCTTCTAACGTACAGGAAGTTAGATACTGCCATGATTGCGTTTTTGGCAGTCCTGAAGCAGGTCGGAGACTTTGTGGAGTCGAAAGACCAAACGCTGAAGCTTCCCCATGCTATTTCCATCGACAAGATTGGAAATCATAGCATACGACTGTCTACAAGCACGTCGAATGACAGCTGGACTACAGCATGCAAATACCTTCTCGCCAAGTAAGTACTTTTATTTATTTTTTTTTCAACGATATCGCTAACTTTAGGCCAGTTCGAAATGGATTTTGGCGTTTGTTAGTACGAGGAAATAAATTTTTGATTGTTGCTGCCGTAGACATTTGTCAGCCCAATTTCTTCCCACAAACACCCTTTTTCAAACAAAACAGAACGTTACCGGTACTTTTCACATACTATATAACGGCCTCATGTTTGTTTATAAAAGAGGTGAATAATACGAATTAATGATGAATTTTTTTAAATTACCGGTATATCCCTGTAATTCACTGTTGCTAATACATTGTATCTCTAGATGGTCGTAAAGAGCGCGTTCAGTTTGACAAAGTGAGTGAATTCCAATTTTTACCAGCAGCAGTACCACAGTTTTAACATCTAGAAAGATCACAGCTAGGATATTCAGACTATGTGACGGCCTTGACCTCAATTTTGTCGACCCTGTTCTAATCGCCCAAGGCGTCATCTCAGGTGTACATCATGGCGTGACTACGGTAAAGCTAGACAATCTCGCATCCCATGAGGCAGCACGAAGGTCCACCATTCATCCCGACTACGGCCTTTTGGCAGCCCGGCTTCTGGTATCAAACCTCCACAAACAGACTCATAAAAAGTTTTCAAAGGTCATCTACGATCTGAACTCAAGATGGGATCCCGAGACGCGACAAGGAGACCCGGTAATCTCGGAAAGAGTCTACAACATTGTAATGAAGCACCAGAAGGAATTGGACGAAGCAATCGATCATAAACGAGACTTCGACTACACCTACTATGGATTCAAAACTATGGAGCGCAGCTACCTCTTGCGAATCGATGACAAGATCGTTGAAAGGCCTCAGCACCTGATAATGAGAACCGCAGTAGAAATCCACGGTGAAAACATTCCAAAAGTGATTGAGACATACACGCTCATGTCTAAACAGTACTTTACACACGCATCGCCTACACTGTTCAACGCAGGAACAACACGGCCTCAGATGTCATCCGGCTTTCTGGTGGGAATGAAGGACGATTCAATGCACGGAATCTACGACACTTTAAAGTCGTGTGCCCTAATTTCCCAGTGTGGGGGCGGTATAGGGCTTCATGTCCACAACATCAGGTCAAGCGGAACTCGTATAGCTGGAACAAACGGCACCTCAAGTGGCGTAGTTCCCATGCTCAAGGTGTTTAACGCAACTGCGCGCTACGTCGACCAAGGAGGAAACAGACGGCCTGGTGCATTTACTGTGTATTTAGAGCCCTGGCATGGAGATATTCATGACTTTTTGGCCATGCGAAAAAAATGTGGCAATGAGGAGATGAGAGCGGACGATCTCTTTTCAGCCCTGTGGATTCCTGACCTGTTTATGAAAAAGGTTGAGAATAATGAGGATTGGTGTCTATTCAGCCCAAATAAAGTGCCTGGTCTAATTGATGCATATGGGTCAAAGTTCGATGACCTGTATGCAAAGTATGAGCAAGAGGAGTTGTATGTGAAAAAGGTTCGAGCACAGGATTTGTGGCATTGTATTCTCGAGGCCCAAAAAGAAACTGGTGGGCCGTTCATGATGTACAAAGACGCGTGCAATAAAAAGTCCAATCAAATGAATCTTGGAACAATCAGGTCCTCTAACTTGTGCACCGAAATAGTTCAGTACTCGTCTCCAGAAGAGGTAGCTGTGTGCAACCTGGCATCGCTGGCTTTACCTAATTTTGTGGATCAGGATGAGGAAAAGATATGGTACGACTTTGAGGCACTGCACAAAGTGACGAAGGTTGTTGTTGGGAATCTAGATGCAATCATCGATCTGAATTGGTATCCGGTCCCGGAGGCAGGTAAAAGCAACAAACGACATCGCCCATTGGGGGTTGGCGTTCAAGGGTTTGCTGATATGCTTCTTGCCATGAGAATTCCCTTTCAATCACACGAAGCCAGAGTACTTAATATTCAAGTGTTTGAAACCATATATCATGCTGCGATCGAGGCTTCAATGGAACTTGCTGAAAAGTTTGGTGCTTACGAAACTTACAATGGATCACCGGCCTCCCGAGGATTATTTCAGTTTGACTTATGGGAACACAAGCCTACAGAATTATGGGACTGGGAAGAATTGAGGGATAAAGTTGCTAAACATGGCTTGAGAAACTCACTTCTTACCGCATTGATGCCAACTGCCTCAACCTCGCAGATTCTGGGGTTCAACGAATGTTTTGAGCCATACATATCAAACATTTATAGTCCAAGACTTTTTCCCGAGCATCAAACAGTGAATCCGTGGTTGCTGAAGGACCTAGCTCGGCTGGGTCTTTGGGATATCCAAATGAAAGAGCGAATAGTGGCTGCTGAAGGGTCTATTCAGGACATTGAATCGATTCCAGACGAGCTTAAACTTTTGTACAAAACAGTGTGGGAAATTTCACAGAAGACTGTGTTTGATTTATCGGCAGACAGAGCACCATTTATTGATCAGTCGCAAAGCCTTAATATTTACTTGAAAAATCCGACCACATTAACCAGCATGCATTTTTACGGATGGAAAAAGGGATTGAAGACAGGCATGCACTACCTGAGAAGTAAACCAGCGACGGTGCCTATCGAATACGAAGGACGCCCAGAACCGCGCGGACAGCTCGGAGCTACCAGAAAGGCGTCCATGAGTAGAGTTGTGTGCAAGGAGTACGTTGAAAATAAAGGTCAGTTGAAACCATCCAAGGTAATAACAAGCAATGATACCACAGGAATATTACAAGTCCTGCAAATAACTAAGACACATTATCCTACCCATGACGACTCAGATTTGTCACCAACTGTTTCAAGCCCTACTAATGGGAATCATCGGGACGTCCGTGGAAAACGGTCTCTGAAAGCTGCGGGGCCGAGTGCTGAAGGAACCAGAAAACGGCGATCACTAGATTCACAGCAGAAGGAAGAGGAGGTGAAGGTAGACGAACCGTCCGGTTCTCACAAGTAATCTGAGTCACAAGGCAATGTTTGACTGAAAAAGTACGAGACTTGTAAAAAATCATTTCTAAATTTCCAACATTGATCTCATTATATTCCGTATGTATACTGTATATAGTTGCCGTATGTTCATTGTGTTTTTACTTTTAATAGTCATCGCCGCGGGACACTACTTCTTTACAAGTAGGTCTGAGCAGAATTGTGTGTTCGTATTGAGCCGTGTAACAACCCGTAACATCAACAAGAGGAGGGTATGCTTTTACAGCATCGGCTCTTACCAAATTATTGAGTGCCAGTAAATACTTGTCTTCCCCAATGCGATCCAAATGACGCCTACAAAACGGGAGAGACCCAAATGTCTTGTCAATCGTAGCCAAAAGTGACTTTGCACTCTGCACACGAAGCGGAACATGGTCCGAACCAGCACGCCGGGCATAGTGTGAGCATTCACCTTCAGCTCTTACCACACCCTTTCCAGTCGACCCAAACGTTTCAATGGCAAAAGTCTCGCCCTCTTCCATTTTGGTCTGGTCGGGGGTTTTGACAATAGGCACCGACTTGCCGCCATGGATTTGGTAAGGGTTGATATTGTGACCGCTGAGGTTGCGGATAGGCTTGATGGGGTAAGTTTTTCCATTGAGCGTGAGTTCATAGGACTCCATGGTTTCTTGGATTGCAGCCCCGATATCGCCAACGCGAACATCAATTCCGGCCTCACGGATTCCGGTATTGGTTGCATCTTTGACGGCCGCCAACAGCTGGTCATACTTATCATTAAATGTCATTGTAAATGCTGAATCAACGATATGGCCATTAACATGCACACCGATATCTACTTTGAGAACATCATCCTGGCCCAACACTGTTTTATCGCCTTTATTGGGTGTGTAATGGGCCGCACAGTGGTTGAGTGAAAGGCCCGTAGGGAATCCCACGCCGGACTCGAGCGGATTTTGTGATTCAGTAAGAGCTCTTGACGTGTTTTCGATATTTTCGCCAATATCCCACATGAGCATGCCAGGCTTAATCATATTCTGCGCATACTTACGGACTGTGCGATGAGCCTCTGCGGCCTTGCGCAAATCATTGTAATTATCAAAGCTTGCTCTTTCAAGGTACCGTTTCTCTTCATTTGTAGTGCGTTTGAGGTTTTCATCTCCTCCTTCTTCTTCTTCTTCTTCACCTGGGTATGAAGTCTCTTGGCCAACTGGATATATTTTATCAGGGAAAAGGCGGGCAATCCCAACAGTTGGAGGATCCGTTTGCACTGCAGGAGCAGTTTTTGACTTCTTCTTCTTCTTCTTGTTCTTTTTTTTCTTTTTCTTGGCTTCACCGTCACCGGCAGCACCATTTTCGTGTTCTTCGTCGCTTCCTACCTCATTGACAGGTTCAGCAGCTGGAGGTTCCGATTTCACTACAATTTTAAAGGCAAAAAAATAGGTTAGAAATAGCTTAAAGCGTAGAAATAGCTTGAAATTTTAGCTTACAAGAAACCTCCTCAGGGTGTTTGGTCTCGGCCTCTGGAGCAATATCAGCGGAAATCATGGTTGATCGATAGTCCAGTTCAAAACGATGGTAACTGTGGAAGAAGAATTAATGCGGGCAGTTGCTCCAGCCTAAAAACTTATATATTTTTGGCCCAACACGTGATCGATCCGAAAGCTAGCTAGCTAGCTAGCAATGCTTAACGAAGCATGCATAACGAGAAGTCATGACGATAAGACTGGTTTGTTCGAGGCCTGTGGCATATTGTAGCAGCATCAGTAGCAAATGTACTCTGATATTAACAATGAAGGTGAAAAAGCAAGCACTCCAAATTACAAACAATCATGGCCTAAAGCCAGTACGCAAATATAAATAAAGCAAAGCTAAGCACTGCAAAATAAGCCTTGCCTAGCATTGATGTTCAAGAAGAAATCATCATATGGTCCTCGCTAGTAACGGAAGCCCTCGTTTTCCATTAGAAGACTCCCATCTAGTTCTAGCTCTTGCTGAAAGTCATACGACGAACCCATTGAGTACTTTTCAGGAAATTGCGAATGATTTTCCAGAGTAGCGGTGTCTCCAGAAAGGTCCAATATTAGGGCACTTGTTGAAGGGGTTAAATTATGTTGCTCAATGTACATGGCAGGATGTCCAGGATGTCCAACAAGCCCATTGGATGTAGGGAGTGGGACAGGAAGCGGGGAATCCTGGTACATGCTGCTTCGTGGTGACAATGGTGAATTTATTGGCAGTTGATTGAATGCGGTTATAGGTATGGGCGATATTAGATCCGTCGACGAAGAATACTTGAATGATGATGATGATGATGATGATGATGATGATGACGCAGGTAAATTCGAGTTCATCAACGGTGCTATTGAGTCTTCGGGTGGTGGAGTCGCTAGGTTACCGACAATTCTGACAGCTTTGTTTTGTAGGAACGGGTAAGACAGGCTGAAGTTTTTTGTTAGGTCTGGATATACCTGAGCCAGCTTGTCCATCATGGTCGAGTAAGGCATGTTGTTGAACAGATATTGGTAAACGGTATTCATGATGTAATACTTTTCGTATAGCTGGCTAATGAATGAAGATAACTTTTTTGGTAACGTGTATTCGCTGTGTTGTTCAAATAACGATCGCACCATCTGTTGTAGCCCATTTCCGGTAATGGCTTCTTTTCGGCGAGGAGAAGTTGTACTATGCTTTAGTAAAAGGTAAGTCTCTTCCAAGATTAAAAGCTCGACTTGAGAGTATTTCGAGGTCCGGCCTCGACAGCGACCAGCAGCAAGCAGCTTTAAATGGCAAAAAGGAATCCCAGTACGCAGCGACGTAGCTTGTTTTTCTGGAATGGGCGGAGGATCGCTACGACAGCACCGGCCTCTACCCCCAGCTTGCTTTATTTGAAGTCCGTTGCTCCTGAGAAGTGTAGATATAGTGGACTGAGGGAACGTACGGCCAAAGGTTTGTGCCGCCCAGTCGCGAATGCATTTCGTAGAGGGGGGCACTTTTTGCGAGACGACGAACTGGCATATCTTTAGCCTTGTCATGTTGTCAATAACCTGACGTCGTTTGACTACTTTTGCGTTTTGAGCCATGATGAAAATGTTTGAATTGAAATGAACAGAATTGAACAGAATTATAAACACTTCTTGAGAAGAAGCAGACGCTTCTCTATTTATACAGAAGCCTAGTTTACCTAAAATGTGGAATTATTTCGCAATAAAGAATGTTGAGACTGCGAGTCTGCGACTATTAACTAATACGAGATAATAATTAAAATGGTATTCAATGTGGAGAAAGGTGATATCATATCACAGAACTCTGAGACTGAGCGTGCACAGCGCTTTGGGTCAACTGCTGCTCCTGCTGCCGCCAAGTTAACGAATTAGTCTATGGTCAGGTGCACAGGATTCTTTCAGGATTTAAATTTTAAAGCAGCTGCTGCGTGTGACTCGATCGAAATATTCCTTAAACTATGGGCATTGGCCTTTTTGAGATATCCCGTTTGAATTCTTTTTAAGCTCCTTTAAGGCTCGTTTTAAACTCTTTTTTAAGATCTTTCGGGACTTTTTTATATGTCTATATATTTTTGGAGTTCTTTACAACGTAATTTTAGGAACAGTCGACGTACAAAGGGTCACGCGTAAGTAGCTATCATGCGCAATGAATTCCTTACTTTTCGTTTCAGCGCTCACAGTAACTTCAGTAGTAACATTCCGCAGCAATTTCAAATGCGCGTACGAGAAGTGCACGGGAAATCGGAAATATTATGGACTTTGCTTGATAAGGTACGAGCGCTGTATAATTGCATAGAACAATAAATAGATCTAGACTATAGAGACGTCACTAGACCAGCTTATAAGTTAACTAAGAACAATATCATGAGCTAGCTACAGCTGTAGTCTAGCAGCTACCTTGACCATGCATGTAAGCTCTATACAAAGCGGTTTCTGATTCGATAATTAATGGGTCACCCTTATGAAACAGTTGTATTCGCTTAAATTAACCCTAATCAAATAACCCATAGACGGACTTGGAACCAAATGTCCGGAACGTGTCGACGATCATCGGGAGCTAGACTACGGTATAGAGTCTAGACTCTATACTATAGACTCAAAATATGGGTAAAGTTTGAAATCCCGGAATCCCGAAGTCCAACCTCATAAACTGGGCATGAAATACGTACGTAGTCTACTGTTGTGAGTCTACTACGTACGTAGTGAGTCTAGGGACTGTGTACGTAGTCTAGCTTATTTTTATGATAACCGTAGCTAGACTATACCGTCGGGCCTGTATAGTCTAGACTCCAGAGGTCTAGGCAACTTCGATCGAATAAATTAATCCTGGTACTACTGTATTATTATTATTAACTTTTTTTTTCAATTGATAAACATTTGCGGTCACGTTCCGAATATCGTTATACCGGTATATAAAGCAATCGATATAGTCTAGTATATATGGCCAATAGGATCTTTTAGCCTCAACCGCTCGCTCAAGAACGTTAACGATAGATCGGTCTGAATCTTTTTGTTTCGAGCTGATCATGATTTTCTCGTTGAACAAGATGGAATATAATACATAGCAGTCTGATTAATGTTTACATCACTTTAATTAAAGTATTAATACAGCGACTTCGCAATTACAGTAGTCGACTGTCTGACAATTTATGTCACAGGTCTCGCAACATTACAGAGACTTTCAATGGAAGATTACTGTATGTATAAAACCTTTACAGATTATCACTTTTCCTTGCTACTTCCATATTTCCCACTTATGTGCTTGTAAAGAGTGCTACTACATACCGGTCAATGCTTAAGTAGTCTATTTCACTGTCATGCTCAAATCAACAGTCGATTGCTTTAACTGATCCTGTGTTGTGCTACACAATATGTGTTGCTGGTAGATATAAACAACAAATTTTCTACTAGAGCTCATGCTCAACACTATCTGCGCTCTAGACCATCATCATTATTATCTCTTGCAATTGGTTGTTCTGTTTCAGACCTCAAAACAAAGGTGCAATTGTTTGAAATGAATTCTACAGTAGTACGCGTAGCCGCTGTCGACGAAACCCTCCAACGCCATTCGCTTGGGGATCTGAAAATCAATAAATTGCCTGCAGAAAGCACTCAATTAGCTTTGTTTCCTAAATCATGTCTTTCCGATTTAGATAATAAGGCTGGTATGTAGACTAGAAGATCTGGCACACATTCACGCGACTATTACTAACTCTCTATTAGTTTGTAAAATGCTGTTACTCGTGGCAGCCACATCGGACACGTCAGAAATGCCTGAAACTAAGCAACTGGATGATTCGGTCATGGCATCAAAAGCTGAAGCAACTCCGATGGAAATTCACTCTGAGCTTACAGCTGAAGAAGGCTACTTCAAAGTCGTGAAGGAAGAATCGTTTAAACCTGGCTTATGCTATATTACCGACAAGGATTTCTATTTTTCTACTGCATTTGAATCTGATATCAAGTCACCACTCGGTATTAGTATCAAAGGACCTTCTTTTGGTGCTTCAAAGTTTTTTAAATCAGGAAACCCGGTATGGGAGACCCGCAATATTTCCGGCTCAGATGACTACTTTTCTTCATTTCCAGCCCAATGGTCTTGCTTCAGCCCAGATATGGAAGGTTGGGAAAATCAAGATGTTAATTTAGTCACTGAATTTACTTTGAAAAATTTAGATACCTCCAGCTCTCAATTCCAGTCTCCTGAGTCCCCTACAATGCCTACATCACCAGTTGTCTAAGATACTGCATATGTCCTATCACTTATGTTGCATTGACCTCCGCACTGGTTGTATATGGAAATCTTTCAGATGATGTTAATTCAACTTGTCTTGTAGCTAATCTAGCTAGGCAGCAGTCAACACTAGAAGCACAACGTGTTTCCCGCGATCAGGCCTCATTGAATAAACGAGCAACTATTGTCAGTATTGAATGTCTGTCTATTCTATTAGACTACTCTGGCCTTTATTTAGGCGCACTGCCATATGTAGGTACTGCTTTTCTGTCTTCATTACAAGCTAAGGGCCATACTTTTGTTTGCGTTCAATTTTGATTTGTTCCCCAAACTTTGTGATATCCGTTCGTGGAACCCTGTGGTTTTTTTTTTTTTTCGGTTTAAGATACCAAATTTTCATACAAATTGATTGACTTCAATCATCTATTGCAATTATGACACAATCATTATACCAGTAAAGCACATTTCCACATTTCAAGTGACCTCGTTTTTAGTTTTCTTTTGGCTCAAAATTTTCCCCTCCTCCTACAACTAGCAACGTGTACGTCGTGTAGAGTAGCTAGTTTACAAAAAGCGTGTAGACTAATAATAAATCCTTGTATTATTAAATTCATAGAACTTATTACATCAATTTGTCTTTTTGGGCTTATATTTCTCTGTTAAAAAATTCCTCCGCTCTTACATCGTTTCCAATTTGTTGTCTTCATTTGGTAGGTTCAAATAGGTTCATTCTGTTCTCTTCCTAGGTAGAATGCAAGATATTACTCTTAGTAACAAGTAACAGCTCCGATCCGTAGCCTGTCATCATTGACCTTAGCTTGTTCAACTTCATATATTGATTAGCTAGTTTGCGAGAGATAGACTTTGTACGGGCATTGCTACGGACGAATACTTATAAAGTCAGCACTGGTCACTGGTCTAATTAACAACATAGCTAACCTATCATATCAAGTCTAACTTGAGCTTTGTGAATGCGGCTGATAGATATATAATCTTTTCAAGGGCGCCAGGTATACAAAGCTTAATTAAGTTGAGCCAAATTTCATTTTCAGATTTATTCCATATAAATCCTTTTATTATTAAGTTTATTCTCCAGTAAAAGTATCGAACCTTTGTAAAATTAAAGCAAATATTTTAGTCAACAACTTACCGGTAAGTAAACAGGCGGAGCTTTTGGTAGATATATTAACACGGGCCCTGGTGACAGATATTGCAAGCTCACGGGTTAAACTGTGTAATATTATTTACAGGACCTGTTTAGACTACTTTTTCAGAACGTATAGATCTAGCAACATTCAAACGAGTCAAACATATATTACGATGAGGTATACTGAGCTTTTATTCATAGCACTGCCATGATCGAGAGTAAATACATGCGAGATAAAGACTCATAAAACTCAAAACAGAAGTAGGTAGGACTTAATAGTATAATTCGATATGCTACAGCAGATGCCGTAGTTGAAATGAAAAATGAGGGATACCAGTAGACTAAAACCCCAACTTATTTTCTTCTTTAATTTATATTCAAAATGTTTGTATTGGTATATACCTGTAGTAGACATCATTGACATCAGAAACCCTTTTTGTTAGTTTGAATGGAATCTCGGAATGTGTGAAGTTGAATTATGAAAGATCTTACTCGTTTTCATTTTTGCCTATCAAAAATTTCAACACAGAGGCCTGAGCTTGGAGCAGTATAGTTACTGTCTCGGTGGCCATATCAACTGCCAGAGGGAGATCAATTCATTGAGTCACTAGTATACCGGTAAACATAATGTTGCGATGGTGTTGAAATTTTCCCCGAATTTGCAAAGGTTTAAGGTCTTTGAACTTCAGCACCAAGGGAAACCCAGTCGCTCGGAATTGGGGCCCGGGTCTAGAAAAAAAATCTTGGGGTTTAAATTTTTATTGTATTATTATTTGTCTTGAATTTATGAATTTTTAGCACTTTCAGTGATCGTGTGTTTATATTTAATGAGTGAAGATATGTACTTCTCCTTCCACACTATCAATGTATTGCATAGGGCCCTTAGTATTCACGAAGTTCCATTTGGCTCTGTATCTCGCTGAACAAACCAATAATTGCCTCATCAACATATCAGCTTCGTATTCCGTCATCTTGGCTCTGATGTCTCTCAGTCCTTTCTCAGACTCAATGTGCATCAGTCCACCTGGCGAAATAATCAAGGGGTCAATCAAATTGGACCCTGGGCACCGCCCACGTTAATACCTAAAAACTAAAAACTGAAAAATAAAAAAAACTCGAAATTTTCATTCTGGTCTATTTCATAAATCAACCAAAAATTGTGTAAAAAAGTTATTTTATTCTTTTAAAGAGTTACTTATTGCCGTAATATACCAAGGATTCTAAATACCCAGAATAACAGCAATTTCGAGATATAGTCGAGCGGCATCTGAGAAGACGAATTTGTCTTTCGTTATGTTCTATTAAAATGAGCTTACATATACAAGGCACCATGGCCGAGTGGTTAAGGCGAAAGATTAGAAATCTTTTGGGATTTTCCCGCGCAGGTTCAAGTCCTGCTGGTGTCGTGGCATTTCTTTTTTGGAGTATTTGAAGGTTAAAGCAGAAGTTGGTAACAGTGGTGGTTGAATCGATGGAATGGTATGGTGTTTGAATTTGTGAAAAGCTCAGTATGATAGACTAGTCACTAGCTAGCTAGTCCATTACAGTATGTAGATATCGAGCCCTAACCCATCAACAGTACGACTAATATCGACTGATTTATCTGAAATCTGAATTCATTTTTAATAAATTTTATCGCAACAACACCCTGAACAGGTTAAAAGCCTTCACAATCAAGTTCCCGCCAACAGATACAAAATGTCTCCCAGTATTTTTGATCTCAATTTAGATGAACCTTCCATAAATGACTTTTCTGCTGAGCCTGTTTTATCATTGTGTAGACGCCGGAGAGCTTCTCTCATTAAGTGGATGCGCAGAAATTCAATAATTGTCAATTTGCTCAACGCGGGCCCCGAGAGCTTCGATGCCAAGGAATTTGCTTCTGTCATGCTGGAGACTATGAAAAGAGTAGCTCGTGAATTTTACTGTGTCGCAAAATATGGCGTTCCTTTTCAAACTCTTGAAGAGTTCACCGAACATGAGGCCATGATCAAAGCCAGATACCCCGGTGAAGAGCCATACTTTCGACTCGATAACTTCACTGGGTATGAGCGAGTGCACGCTTGGAGGCAAATTAATGAAGAACTTACTGAATTTCTTGTTTTCGACCTAAACATTAGTGAGGTATCCGGTCTAAGTATCGACGCCGCCGATTTTGAAACATACGACTATAAGAACATCATGGACCGCATTATAGAGCAACACCAACCTGAGTATAGTGTAGTTTGGAACATGCTTTTCTCCTTTCTTAACCGTGAGGCTACAGGCACAAGTCTCACGGCTAACCTTACGGCTACCGGCGAAGCAGTTACCAATCTTAGGCGTTACTTCGCAAAGAACCCTACTGCCTTGGACTCTTTTCTATTTGCCTCGTCATATCTTCAAGTAATGTATCGAGACGTCTTTCCATACGCAAACAAGCATTTGGAGCCCGAAATAAGAGGCGTCATCAACCACATGCTAGTCACCAAGGCTGTAATCAACGAGGAAACGTTAAGAGAAGCGTTTAGCAAGACTAGCATCCCAGACTTGGCGGAAGAGGGGCCAATTTCGAGAAGTTATGATTACCAAAAACCAACGATGCCATTCAGATTACGACCGAGTAAGCAACACAATTAAAGACCCTGAGCGCGAAAAGAGGCTTTACAGTAGTGTCTAGACCCAACAAACTCTGTCGGCTCTGCGGTTTTCTGAGACCAACCCCTCCTGCACCTAGGTATTCCTAATCCTGAGGCCAATGTATCGAATATGGTGAAGAAGATTCGCAAACTCAACAAGTTCCCTAATTGCACCGGTCATTTGAAAAGAACAAAAAAAAAAAAAACATTTTCCTTGTATCTGCTTATAGGCTAATTCATGAATTGCTGTCAAGTACAGTACACGCTACTACACGCTGAAGATAGCAGCCTCTGGGGCTGGAGTCCTGGGCTATAGATGGTAAAAGCAATTGAGCCACTGGACTCCATTTCCTGAAAGCCCCTGTTCAATTGATTAATTAATTAATACAACTGCACCCCGTGCGTAGGACGCCAGCTAGCTAGCTGGACAAAGAAAGATATCCAGCCACATGAGATCACAAATAATCAACTACAGTATAGGTTCCGGATTTAGTTATCCAAAACGCCAACATGGAATAGCTATAGTCTACCAAACTGAGCAGAGTTAACAATTAATGAAGGCCTACATGTATGTTGTAAACTCACTCGTGAATAACCAAAACACGGTGGATTATAGAAAAGTAGCCGAACTGAAGTCCGACATGTACACACAGTAAATATTTGACAAGTACGTACTGTACGGAAATACGGGTCTGATATCCTATCGTTGGGGCGAATTCGAACCTGGAAACAGGGCGGGATCCGACGATCGATAGCTCCAGCCCTCGAGCCATAGTAAACCATTGCAAATAGTTGTGGATTAGGGTTAATCAGCTCTTTTTTTTTTTTTTTTTTTTTTTTTTTTTTTTTTTTTTTTTTTTTTTTTTTTTTTTTTTTTTTTTTTTTTTTTTTTTTTTTTTTTTTCTCGATTCTACGCACTTCAAATACTACCGGTATAGCATACAGAAAGATCTGACCTTCAAAGCAAAAGTCTAAAGAAAACCAGAATACAATACAAGATATTCAATCATAATGTCTACCGTATCTCTTTCTTTACCAACAGAGCCAACAGAGCCAACAGAGCCAACAGAGCCAACAGAGCTACAACCACCACAACCACCAGTCCTCCATGCCACCACACTCACACTCACAGACAGATTCAAATCCTACGTCACACACCTCGACGACGAACAATCCCTTCGATCCGAACTCCTTGGCACAAACAAATCCGTGACCGCGTTATCCAAAAAGCTCATCTTTGCGCTTCATCGTACCAGTGGTGGTGGTGGTGGTGGTGGTGGTAGTAGTGAAAAGAGCGCAGCACTTGAAAAGGCCGAGACCATCAACTCACAAATCAAAAAGGAACTCGCGGCGGTTTCGACTAAGGCACTGTATAGATGGGGGTATGTGACTCTCTCGGGGGCTATTCAGGAGTATATTGAGGCTTTGTTGTTTCGGGATTATGTTATTTCGGTGGGTGTTGCTGAGAGTGAGAGTGAGAGTGAGAGTGAGAGTGAGAGTGAGAGTGAGAGTGATGAGACAGCTCAACCTGCTGAGTCTTCAACAACAACAACTACTGCTACTGCTACATCTATACCTCCTGCTTGCACAATTCTCACCTACAAACAAACAGTAGACGCAATCCCGCACGGTTCACTTATAGTCCCCCTCGACGACTATCTACAAGGAATTCTTGACTTTTCAGGCGAAGTCATGCGGTACGCTGTTACTCATACACATACCAAGGGACGACAGGCACTGAAAGTGCTCAGAACGCTTGACTTGTGTGTCGATACGGTGGCGCCTTATGCCGATAGAATGATTAAAGGGTTTGGTAATAAACATCGAGTGTTGAAGGAATCGTTGATCAAGGTGGAGAAACAGGTCTATAACGATGCATTGAAAAGGAATCAACAGCTTCAAAATCAAAATCAAGATCAAAATCAAAATCAACGTGAAAAACGACAACAACCTGATAATCAACAACAACAACAAATCGATAATTTTCATGCAAAAAGGCCAAAGCTAGGACCTGCAGCTGTCGTGTAAATTTAAAAACAAACAAACCCATCACAACTATATAAAAAAACACTACATTAAACGAAGAAGAAAAAATAAAAATCAAAAGCAAACAGCTGCAGCAATATCGCTAGTTCATATCTGCACTTGTAATCATCACACTCGTCCCATTCGCCTTAGGGCCCTTTTTCAGTTTACCAAATACCCGTTTCATCATTGTTTTAGAAGATGCCGCATCCTTGCCAAACCCACCCACTGGAATGCTATTACTTAACGCTCCAGACTCGTTCGTCACATTGGCATCCAGTCCTGGCGTGACTGCTGGCCCACTGCCCAAACCACTACTATAACTCTCCTCGTCCTCCATCTCTTCCAACGCTTCATCACTCGCATTCAACATCTTCTGCCACCCGTATAGAATAGCTTCATCTGCACGCATGGATGCAGGTGTAAGCGTAAATTTCAAGGTCATTTCTCGCGGTACCGCTGCCATTGGCGATCCCAGACCATTGCTGACAAGGGACATGCGTGAGTACCGGGCCCCCTCGTCTTCAAAGTGGTCGCCCTTGCGCGTCAGGTCCATGGACTCTCGAATTTGTTCCAATGCGGCATGCTGTGTTTGCCAGTGCGCTAGCGATCCTGGCGAGCTCAGATCGTCTGGAAGATCATCAGACAAGGGAGACATTTGCATTTCCGACCCACTTTCTACAATCGCCAGGTCAGAGGGCCCCAAATGAATGGGAAACCCAAACTCAATTAACTCGTCAAACTTAGCCTGAGAGGACACCAAGAGACGAAGTTTATTTTCGATGTCTTTATCCTGATAGTGTTTCGCATGGGCTGCCACAGTCCGAATGATTTCATTGGCCTGTGGACCATTGGGTTGGGAGGATAGGTTCTTGACCGATGATGAAATGGTATTGAGAAGCTTGTTGCCGGAACTTGAATATGTGTAGGTTCCAGTGCCCGTCACTTTGGTAGACCCGCCAGTTGCTATTGGTCGAAGTTTTCGCGTGTTTGAAGGAGACAGGGGTGAAGTTAACCCGCTCGAAGCAGGACTAGTCGAGAAATCCTGTGGCAGCGGGAGAGTTGTTTGGATAGGAGAAGGTATCGCTTGTGACCTTGTTTGTGACTTGGGCTCAAGTCTATGTGGCTGATCTTGAAGATTTTTCGTAGAGGTTTTAAGTCGGAGAGGAGGTGTGGACGCCATATTTTGAAAGGGGTCAAAAGGAATGGAAGAAGGGCTATTATGAGAGAGAGGTGAAGTGGGTGAAGTAGGGGAGAGGTGTGAGGGAGGTAAAAAATTTGGTGCGTAAACCTTTTGTTTGGTAACAGTAGGCGAGGCTGGCCCGTGGTATGGGGCGATAGAAGGCGCTGAACCCCGTCTAGCGGTCGGTTGAGAAGTGGTTGGGGTACGGCTACTGCGTTTATTAAACCCAGGTGTTACGGGAGAAGACTCTGCAGAGTAAAAATAAAGAGAGTCTGGCGAGTCAACACTACTATGGTTAATAGGATAGGAGAAATTATTGTTTGCGATTTGCGCGTTTTGTATCTGTGAGGATGTGGAGGACCTAGACGATCGCTGAGATGAATGTGTGGAAGAAGTAGCTGAATAACGGAGAGTTTGAACGTGTGATTGGGACTGGGAATTAGACGTGCGTGATGAGGAACCAGAGCTCAATTGTCTCACAGGTCGCGTATTCACACTATTGCGATTGGTATTAGTGCTTGGTAAATGTTGTTGCTGCTGTTGTGAGGAGACAGAGTTTCGTGAAAAGGTCGAAGCAGTGGGACTAGGCTGGGCTAGGGCATACAAAGGGGGAACGTTAATGTTTTGAGGACTCTGGTAAGGAGGTGTAGAAGACAAAGTTCCAGATTGCTGTTGGAAGTTCTGAGACTGTTGGTGTTGCTGAAGTTGTGAAGGAGTGGGAATGACTCTAATAGTACCGGCTGATGGATTTTTGCGCAAAGTATGGCTGTTACTATTTCTTGGATCCGAGATTCTATGTGGGTCCATAGTAGACGCAGCCGAGAGCATCGGGGAATACGAGCCCAAAGAGGGTAGTGGAGGTAATGGAGGTAAGGCGGGAGGAGGTTCTATAGAAGATCCAGTGCCACTTCCGGACCCGCTGGCGGTCAAGGAAGCCAAACTGGAGGTGGACAAGGCTCGTTGTAGGGTGGGCGGTGGTCCATGCATCGTAGAACCCAAGCTGCTTGCGCTACTCATAGGCCCCAAATTCGTTGAAAAAGATTGGACAGAAGACTGAGGAGAAGTTGGCGAGCTGCCTCGAGATTGCACCGTAGCACGCTTGAAAGTCAGTGGGGAAACAGATGCAATTGGATCAGACAGAGTAGCTGTCTTAGAACCTTGGCTGAGCTGGGGTTTACCGTGGAAAGAAGGGTGAGAGCGCGTATCAGAAGGCGACGTCGACGATATCATCCTTGAGAGATAATGAGAAGGAAGAAGAAGAAGAAGAAGAAGAAGAAGAAGAAGAAGAAGAGGAAGAGGAAGAAGAAGAGGGAAAGAAGGGAAAAAAGAAGCAAAAAATGTAAAGAGCGTATGCTTTTTCCATTCGTTACATGGATCATGTCGTGGAGAGGGAGACGGGCCCCTGAACTTAGGAGCGCTAACTAGCTAGCTAAAATATATGACTAATTATGACTAATTATTATGTCATCAATCGGCAAGTTGTAGGGTCCGAGATCCGACGGTTGTCCAACTTGTCCCTACATTTACAGTGCATACAGGTATAGCATGCCAAATGCTCATATATCTTGACCTACCGGTAGCTACATCTAGCTAGGAAAGCAGTAATGTATACACTCAAACACGAGGGATAGCGCCACCAGGACTAGTTGGCAGACGGGCTGTAAGAACCTCAACACCATCCTCGGTAACCAACAGAGTGTGCTCGAACTGAGCACTCCAAGATCCGTCAGCGGTGGACGACGTCCAGTTATCAGGCCACAAATTGTCACGGAACGATCCCAGAGTCAGCATGGGCTCAATTGTAAAAGTCATGCCAACCTTGGCCATACCAGGGGCCTTGTTTTTGGCGTAATGTGGAATATTGGGAGTAGTGTGGAAGAGCTGGTTCACACCATGGCCGCAATACGCACGCACAACTCCAAGCTTATTAGCCTTGGCATGCTTCTCAATAATGTCACCGAAGCTGCGGAAGAGCACGCCAGGCTTGACGGTGTCAATAGACATTTGCAGGGACTCACGGGTGGTCTCAACCAGACGAACAACGTCCTTGTTAGCCCTGGCCTTGTCGCCAACGTAGTAGGTCTCGTTCAAATCGCTGTGGAACCCGTCGCGGAAGAGAGTGACATCGAGATTGACAATGTCACCGTCTTGAAGAGGTCGCTTGTCAGGAATACCATGGCAAATGATCTCGTTTATGCTTGTGCAGACACTGCGAGGAAAGTTGTAGTAGTTGAGCGGTGATGGATAAGCGTTGCGCTTCATGCATTCCTCATGGACAATGGCATCAATCTCTTCAGTAGTCACGCCGGGCTTCACAGCTGCTGCAGCCACATCAAGAACCTCTCTGGCGTCTCTACCAAGAACTCGCATTTTGTTAATAGAGTCCTCATCCAGGATCTCGATTCGAGCGCTACTTCCAACGGCTCTCTCTGCCTTGGGAATTCCGTCTTTGGCATGGTCAGGCAGCACGACACCTTCTTTAATAGGACGACGAGTGGAGAGAGGGTAGACAGCTCTGAGGTCACCGGTGTAAGCTCCAGCGGGGAACGGGTCGTAGGTGTCAGATCCGGCTTTTGGATGAACAGCTTTGTGAACCTTCCAGTTGCGCTTGAAGCATTCCTGGCCACAGAACAGGGAGGTAATGTTGCTCTTAAGACATGTCGGGCATTTGAGAGTGGCCAAGGCCTCTTTTCCACAGTCAGCTCCGCTACAAACAAGGGCCATTTTGGGGTAATTGGTGGTGAATTCAAAGGTTGTTGATGGTTGAGAAAAGTAAAAAAAATTAAAAAAAAACTGAAAATGTCAAAAGCATTTTTTTCCTATTGATCAAAGGGCTAGGGTTTATTTACAAAATCGACGGTGAAAAAAATTTTCTCGTTCTTTTCTTCTGTTGAACGAAGAGAAATCAAGACAGAAAATCCTTCTTTTTCTCAAAACACTTGTTCGACAATGAGTAACGGTGTCGACTACGTGTTGTTTGAAGAGGCAGCGGGCTATGCCTTGTTCAAGGTGCTGCTGCAGCCTCAGACCATTGGTGCTCGGTTGCCTGAAGTACAGGAGGCTGCTAATGATATCACCAAGTTCCGCAAGGTCCTCGAGCTTGTTACCTTTGCTCCTTTCAAGGGTGCTGCCCATGCTTTGGAGAACACTAATGACATTTCCGAAGGTATTGTTAGTGAGTACTTGAAGGCTGTTTTGGAACAGAACCTTCCTAAGGCCGACTCTAAAAAGAATAAGCTCGCGCTTGGAATTTCCGACAAGAACCTTGGTCAGAGCATTAAAGAGGTTGTTCCTAATGTTGAGTGTATTTCAAGCGAAATTGTGCAAGACCTCCTTCGTGGAATCAGAAACCACGGCATCAAGCTTATACAAGACCTCCATGAGGGTGATTTGGAGCGATCGCAACTTGGTCTTGGCCACGCCTACTCTCGCGCAAAGGTGAAGTTTTCTGTCAACAAGAACGATAATCACATCATCCAGGCTATTGCTTTATTAGATCAGTTGGACAAGGATATCAACACCTTCTCTATGCGTGTCAAGGAATGGTACGGTTGGCACTTTCCTGAGCTGGCCAAGATTGTCCCCGACAACTATACATACGCCCAGCTGGCTTTGTACATTAAGGACAAGTCAGCTCTGACCGAAGACAAGAAGCACGACATTGCAGCTTACGTTAACGACGATTCCGCAATTACCGAGCTGATTTTCGACGCTGCCCGCATTTCAATGGGCCAGGACATTTCCGAAGCCGACATGACCAACGTTACTGCTTTTGCCGAGCGTGTCGTCAAGATCACAGAGTACCGCAAGCGGTTATACGCTTATTTGAGCGAGAAGATGCACAACGTTGCACCAAATCTTTCCGAGTTGATTGGTGAAGTTGTTGGAGCTCGTCTCATTTCGCACGCTGGTTCGCTTACCAACTTATCCAAGTACCCTGCTTCCACTGTTCAAATTCTCGGTGCTGAGAAGGCGCTGTTCCGTGCTTTAAAGACCAAGGGTAACACTCCCAAGTACGGTTTGATTTACCACTCGTCATTCATTGGCAAGGCTGGCCAAAAGAACAAGGGTCGTATTTCACGATTTCTTGCTAACAAGTGTTCTATTGCTTCGCGTATTGATAACTTTGCCGAAACCCCCTCAAACACTTTTGGACTGGTTCTTAAGCGACAGGTTGAGGAGCGACTTGAGTTCTTTGACTCGGGTAAGCCTCCTACCAAGAACGCTGATGCCATGCAATCTGCTATGGATGAGGTTCTGGCTAACGTCCCTAGCGTGAGCATTAACGCTGATATTGACGATTCCGAATCCGAGTCTGAGGTGAAGGTTAAGAAGCAGAAGAAGGAGAAGAAGGACAAGAAAGAAAAGAAGGACAAGAAGGACAAGAAGGACAAAAAGAGATCTGCTGAGGGTGGAGAAGATACCCCCAAGAAGAAGAAGAAGAAGTCCAAGGATTAAGAGGGCTCTTTTTAATAGTGTATTATTGTGATTTTTTTATGGAGTACTCCAGTATATAAGTTAGACTCTGTTAGAGAGGAAAGAAGATTAAAAAAGGTTTGATTTTCGTCTAAATGTACATGCTGGAGCCTTGTTGGAAGGTTTTGGTTGACAAACTTAACTTGAACGCAGTATTTAGGATATTGACCAAGCTGGGCGCTGTATCACGGTCCACCAGTTCATGGCCTACAGGCCCTTCTGCACGAATAGCCAAAGCAGTAGCTGGTATGTTTCTAGACTCACAAGCTGCGAGAACCGACGCCGGGCCACCCTGGATACAATGTGGAGGTTGCAGAAGAGAAATTTGGGCCAGTGTAGGGGCTACCGATGAGGCAGAGGTAGAGGCAGAGGTATGAAGGGAGGCAATGGCTGGTGCGCCAACACTCATTTCACAAGGCGCCAGTACCAGGACATTTGAAATAGCATGCCCAGGAAGACCATTAGAAAGAACCAGTTTGTTTACAATTGCAAGTGCAATGGGATACGACACTGACGGCGAGAGGATAGGAAGCCTCAATGTAAGAGTAGATTTGGAGGTTCTAAAGATGGGAATCTCGAGCAATGATTTAGCAGATGCAGAAGACGCGAGGGTGTCAGCGGATTGTTCTGGAGCACGATCAGGAGCATCGTAATCAAAGTACCGTTTAGTTTCATCGACATTGTCGTCATCGTCGGCGTTATTGAGGGCCTGTGCCACTGGTGATAGATCAAATCTGACTTGAAGAGACCCAACTTGCGTAACAGGACCAGCAACCTTGTCAAACAGAAAACTGAGTTTTGGGGCAACTACAATAAGGGTAGAGGAGTTAGTTTCGCTTTTGATTGAGGCGGTGGTGTCGTTAAGGGATTTGACGGTGATGCTGGTGGGGAGTGGAGCTTTGAGGATGAACGAGTCTGGCAGATCTTCGCCATCGTTTAGCATGTGTCTTGGAGGAGGCAGTTCTGCCCAAGGTTTGAACTGGAGGCGACACAGTTAGAAAGAGCGGTGGTGTAATAGAATAGGACTTACAATCATGATTTCACGGCTATTGAAGTTGCAGTTGGGGTTGCAGTTGGGGTTGCAGTTGGGGTTGCAGCGGGGGTTGAAGCGTTGATTCAAGTTGGTTGAAGTTCAAGTATCGTTGGAGGGTAAAAGAAATTGAGAATGAAAATAAAAATTCTGATCTCTTCCACCAGAACCTTTAATTCAAATCGAGATCATTCACTTATCACCAGATTCACCGCACAAAATGTCGACTCCGACGCAACAGTTTGAAAAGGTGAACGATGCCTTCAACGTTATTCAAAGAGGTGAGTGTTCATTAGACTGCCATGGCAAGAAAACCCCTTCTAATTAGACCTGTGTCTGTCTGAAAGATCTCCAAAACCTAGTACAATCACGCGAAGTGCTCGAAATGCAAGAACAGGAAAACAGAATTGTCATGGACGAGTTCAACACCATTGACGACGATGGCACCACCGTTTACAAACTCACTGGGCCTGTGCTGGTGCCACAGACCAAGGGAGAGGCCAGTTCAAACGTTGAGAAGCGTTTGGAGTTCATCCATGCTGAAATGTACGTGCACTCAAGAGAATGACAGCGAGCTACGACGGAGGCTAACGAGACATCTAGTAAACGAGTAGAAACAAGCATTGCACTGAAGCAACAAGGCGCTGAAGAAAAGAGAAATGAAGTAAGATATTCTTGCGATTTCAAGAGAAAACATGATTCAAGTTTGTGGCTAACATTTCACCTATAGCTGTTAAGACTTCGTGCAGTTATTCAAGGGCCTCCTCCTGCCTAATAGCTTAAGCTTAAAAAAACGTATACATAATTCAACCATCTACTTGAGATCCTCAGGCCCAAAGCTCATGGGCAGCAGCTCTTCTAAGGTGAGCATCTTGTACTTTCCAGCCTGCAAATATCAATCAATTAGCTCAATTAATCCTCTTTCACGACAACCAGAGACTTATCTTACCGTATTAAACATGTAAATGGGAAGCTTTGGAGCGAATTCACGAATGCTAGAAGCGTCAACTTGATTAGATGCCGCGCATTCACCAGATATGTCACAGGGGCAGCAGCAGCAGCAGCAGCAGCAGCAGCAGCACAGTACTTACAATTGTCGACAGATGCCACAAGGACTACAAATATCCTCCTTATCGGTCGCAACTGCGATTGCCTTGAAACTCTTGTGACCCTCCGAAACCGCCTTCACAAGCGCAGTCCGTTCAGCACAGACACCAGCACCATAACTGGCATTTTCAACATTGGCGCCTGTGATGAATAGGCCGTCAGTTGTGAGAAGAACGGCGCCTACTCTGAAATTAGAGTAGGGAGCATAGGCGCCATTACGAGCATCGAGGACGAGATCTCGAAGTTTGTCGATTTCTTGGACTGAGCACATTGTAGTAAGAGAGAAAGAGAGGGAGGGAGAGGGAGAGAGGGAGGGAGAGAGGGAGGGAGAGAGGGAGGGAAGGAATATATATATAATACAGTATTAATTTATTTATGATTGTGATTTTTGACAAATGAAAAATATATTCTTGACCTTCTGATAAGCCCTCAACATGCCAACATCATCGCACAAAGCATGGCGATTTTTAGCAGAGAGGTCGGCAGCAGTAGCACAGACGTCTAGACAGTCTCCACGATGACCTCCATGTTGATGTCCATATTGTCCAGCGCTGAAATGGCGGTCAATTGCGCAAACCACGGAAACAAACACGGAAACAACCACGGAAATTCTACCGTCCTCCAGACATTGCCATGCTCATACGCATCTTTCGCTGCTTCAAATTAGCTCTCGAGAGTGAGTACGCGAGACGATCACTTTGTGCCTGCAATTCACTGAGCTCCTCTAACTTCTGATCCGAGGCAGAATTTGCCATAGCATTAGCGTTTCGATAACTTGAGGCAGACTCTTCCGAAACCAAAAGGGCTTCTAACTGTTGAATTCGGCCTTCTTGAAGCTTGGCCTTAGACGACAAGCCCTTTTCTTTACGTTCTAGACGTGCCAATTCAACTTCTATTCGCGAAATAAGTGAGGCTACTTGAGGTTCAACTTCGTGCGCCAGTTCGGCTTTTGCGTCCAGAACTTCTTGCTCTGCAACAATGTCAAAGACCTTTTCATTAGTTAGTTTGAAGTGGGCGTACGAGAGGTAATGAGCTTACTCTGTTGGTTTCTAGAACGGTTGAAAGGCGTGGAAAGTCTTTTGTGCCTTCGTCCAGCATTTGTGATGCGGATCGTAGCTGAATTTATTAGATATAAGAAGGCACAGATGCAGAGAACATGTACTAACCAGTGAGAGACTTGAGGACAGACTTGCCACACATCCCTGGAGACTGGCAGCCGATTCCATTGAAGTTGTTGGTGATCGATGGTAATGATGAAGATGGGTGTTGTTGGTGGTGGTGGTGGTGGTGGTGGTGGTGATAATTCAATTGAAATTAATAAAATGTCATCATTTACATAATCACGTAAATAACAACACCGGCAATGTTTTTTTTTGATTCTCCTGAAACCTTTTTTAAAGGACTTCACTCAATTGCTTCATGCCCTCAATAAATTGAACAAGAACACCACCTTTCAGGCCTTCATCTTCCTTCTGCCACCAAATCTCTCAAAGGCCTTCAGACCAATAATCCCTTAGAACCACCTGCTCTCAACCGCTTTCAACTGCCTTCAACTGCTTTCTCCTGTTTGCCTGCTCAATCGTTTGTTTCTTCTGCTATCTTTAAAGAACACCAACATCACAACCATCACCACTGCCTCAACTATCTCCACCTCCACACACCACCACCACCACCGCTACCACGCTCTCCAGTCTCGTCTACCCCCTCTCAACATCAATGGCAGCTGCCACCATGCTCCAGAACAGTAACCTGAACTTTTCTCCAGGCCCTGTCGACCCGCAAAGCATTCACCAAATGGCCAACAACAACAGTAACAATCATAAACAGAAACGACCTGCTCAAACTCAAAATGGCCCCTCCAAACGACGTAAGTTCATCGGCAATTGTCCTGTACTTTTTTTTTATTTTTATTCATCTCATTTTATTATATTTTATATTTCGGTCTAACTAACGTTCTCAAGGGCTATCAGACACATCCACGTCTTCAGTGTCGAGTAACTCAAGCACTTCTACCATAAGTGCCGCCCCTAACAAAGGTTCACATCGGTCTCAGTACTCGCTTGTTTTGGGTTTGACTTCGGTTAACGGAACTTTCGAAAAGAAGTCCCTTGTCATCCCCTTCTATCCAGACGTGTTGCGATTGGGTCGTCAAACTAGCTCAAAGACCCAGCCAGCGCCTGATAATGGATTCTTTGACTCCCGGGTCTTGTCGCGGGTCCACGCAGAGCTGTGGGCTGACTACGATACCGGCAGAGTCTGGATCAAGGATTCCAAGTCGTCCAACGGTACCTACGTAAACTCTTTGCGCCTGGGCGACGAAAAGTCGGAGCGCGAAATGCATGAGCTTCGCAAAAATGACGTTTTTGAACTTGGCATTGATATCGCAAACGATGAAGGTACGTCGTTTGTCCACCGCAAGATATCTGCCAAAGTCGAACGAATATCTTTCATGTCTCTACAAGCAGTGTCGGCTCAACCGCCTCCGCTCCAACAACTGCAACTGCATCCTGGCCAGATGAACAAGAGCCAATCTGACCAGCAATACCTCCAAGGCGGATATTCAAACAGCAGTCCTGGCCCCAGTAATGCCAATGGTACTGTCAACCGTAACTCGCGAAACCTGGCCAACGGGCCCCAGCGATCAACTAGGTCCATCACAGAGTCGCTCGACATGGCTCTGTTTGGCGACATGGACGCATCATTAGAGGAGCTGTCCCTTTCGCATTCGCGGAGCTCCATGAGCGGCCTATTTATGAACTCTGGCGTGACCTCTTCTGCCACTATGGAGCTGATTGTTAAAAAGCTGGTGGCTGAAATCCACGCTGCCAAAGTCGAGTCGGCCAAGATCCATAGTGTAGGCAAGCTGCTGGAAGAAATAAGCCGCAACCAACAAGAGTCGCGCATTTTGGGCGAGAAACTGCCGGCGTTGGACGAGTCCAAACACCAGATAGCTTCGCTGTCTACACAGCTTGAGGCGGCCAAACAAGAAATCAATGAGAAAAATAGGCACATTTATGAGTTGGAAAGCGCACTGGCAAAATCTTTGGCCGATGTAGAGCCGCGACCGAATAGTCCGGAAGCAATTAACCGTCATGGTGATCCGGTGTCTCCTGGACCTTCTCAGACTGAGCCAGTGGAGGAGGAGGAAGACGACGAAGATGAAGAAGAGCAAGACAAAGAGCAAGGACGAGAACGAGAACGAGAAAGAACGAAAAAAAGAAAATCGGTGGACCGTGGGTTGGTTGGTATGCCACCAACAGCGCTCGAGCTACACCGAAAGGAGGACACCGAAAAGAAACTGCTAGCAATCCAGTCCGAGTTGGAGGAAACAAAAATCCAGCTCCAAATGTTCAAGAACCGGACCAAAACTGCCGAATCAATTGCCATTCAGCAGTCAAAACAAATTACTGAACTTACATTGGGGTCTTCATCGGGTTCAGGTTCAGGTGGTTCGTCGGCGTCATCGTCGGGGCCCATGTCAGCACTTTCCAAAACTTCTACTGTAGGTGATAATTCGTCGACGGGGACCGAGCACGAGGACGATGATCATGGAAGGCCTAATACGATGACAGGGCCGGCGGCGGGGACGGGTACTACAGCGATTACAGGGACGACGACATCTACAACAACAACAACAACAACAAGATCAAAATTAACGCCGGCGTCAGAGGGTATCATCATGTTACTACCGCTTGCTTGGGCGATTGGAGTGGTACTTTTGGGAGCTGGCCTTGTGGCAATCATAAATGCGATTGGCAGTGAAAAATAGAGGAAGAAGAAGAAGAAGAAGAAGACCAGCAGCAGCAGCAGCAGCAGTAGTAGCTAGTAGTAGCTAGTAGCAGCACATGAGCAAACGAAATAACAAATATGGGTCTGTGGCATTTTATTTATTTTACCATTTTACAATTTGTACAAATGCAAAGCAGTTTTTTTTTTTCTTTCTTTCTTATTTCTAGTTTTTTTTAATTATAGCGAATGAGAAGTGAAGAGAGATGGATTATGGATATGGATATGGTATTTACAAGTGTCAGCTACAGACATGTCAAGCATTGATTATTGGAGCAGAACGACGTTCACGATCACGATCTAATGAAAGCTTGCTCTTGATCATTTCCATCACCATTCTGTTATGAATAGCCCCCGTTCCATACTTTCTAGCCAACTGCACAATATGCCCATTAATATAATCAATTTCCAAGTCCCTTAGAGCTTGCACATCTTGCAACATTGAACTCTTATTCTGGGCCGTTTTTGTGAGCACATCCACCACGATTGAGTTTAGTCTATCAGGATGCAGTGCCGTACTAAATTTTCCACTACCGCCCGCTGCTGGTTCTCCTGTTGCTCCTCCTGTTGCTACTCCTGTTGCTACTCCTCCACTTCCGCCTACCAACTCGGGGTAGCGAGCCTTCATATCTGCCAAAAACGCCGCACTGGCCTCACCCACCAACCGGTGCATGAAGTATCCCAACGAATCTAGTGCCAGGAGCTCACCATTGTAGCACCCGTAAATCGCTGTCAGTGGATTGATTACAAGGTTGCAAACGAGTTTTTCAAATTGCGCAATCAAAAAGTCGGAGTAAGAGAGGATTTGCGTGTCTAGAATAGGGCCTGCTTTAGTCAACAGTGTGGCTAGGTCATTGTTGTCGTTGTCATTGTCATTGCTGCTGCTGCTGCTGCTGCTGTCATTTTTGCTGCTCTCTAGAATTGGAGACGTAGAGAGTGAATCTCTTTCTTGGCGAGCTAACGATGACGACGCCGAAGTATCTCCTTCTTGACCCCGCCTCTCATGCAGACCAGGCACAACAGCAACTTTCAGCGTCCCATACCCCACATGTTTAAACCTCCACTCCGGCCCGCTTGCCGGCGTGACCCCATGCGACGTGATCCCCATCATAAACCGGGGCCTTACCGCGGGGTCAGGCCAAAACGTCGTACAAAGATCTTCATAGGATCCCATACCGTTCTGGAGGAGCAGGATGGTTGTGTTGGGGGTGATGGCGGGGATCAGGGGTGCTACGGCAGGTATGGTTTGGTGCATTTTGACTGTTACTACTAGGTTTTCAATTGGGTCCGGTGTGTTGGTGGTGCTTTTGGAGTTGGTATTGCTATGGGCACTGTCGCCATTATCGGCATCACTACCACTACCACTGCCACTACCACTGCCACTGCCGCTGCCGCTGTTGATGCTAACTCGTGGGTATCCAGTAATAGCAGGTACCCGACGAGAGATTTCAACCGGCACGCCGTTCACGACTCGCTGCATGGTCAGTAGTGACCCGTACCGCGTGTAGTCTCGGACACGCTCTTCTGTGCGTAACAAAAGTGTTACTGCGGGCGGGGTGCTGGGGATGCTGGCTAGAGCTGAGGCTACTAGTGCGCCAATGTTGCCTGCTCCGAGAATATCTAAAAAAACAGGTTTGTGTTGGAAATTGACTTTGCGTTGTATGAGAGAGAATGTGTGTGAGTGATGGGATAGGGAGGGACTTACGGACTCGAGGAATGCTGGACATGTTGTGAAAGCTGTTTGAAGAAGTCGTGATATTTACTGATTGTGATTTTGGGATTTTGGGATTCAAAGGTTTGTGAAAATGATTTTATAGACATTTTTCACTTTTTAAAAGTATGTTTAGATAATTCATTACTAATTGGATCTCATTATGGTCATGACAAAAAATTTACAATTTACAGGCAACCACCATGACCATACACCTACAAGGTCAACTCCAACTTCAACTTCAACTCCACCGCTATAATGACTACCGGCACTACCTCCTCGACGCCGTCAACCACGGTCCCTACACATGACCAAGTGTTTCCTCCCGAGACCCTCCTCAAAAAACGCAAAACGGCCTCTTTACAAACCGCCGCAAAAGCGCAAGCACAAACCCTCCAAACGGCCGCATCGGAAACCAAGCGCGCCGTAATATTCTCTCGCGCCGAACAATATGTCAAGGAATACCTCGACACCGAACGAGAAACCATCCGGCTCAAACGACAAGCCAAAGCTGAAGGTGCGATATTTGTTCCCCCGCAGGAAAAACTTGTGTTTGTGATTCGAATTAAGGGAATCAACAAGATTGCTCCAAAACCGCGCAAGGTGTTGCAGCTGTTGAGGTTGTTGCAGGTCAATAACGGGGTTTTCATTCGGTTAACGAGCGCCACAGCTGAGCTGCTAAGGCTGATTGAGCCGTACGTGACCTACGGGTGCCCGAGTTTAGCGTCGGTCCGGAAGTTGGTATATAAGCGGGGGTATGGGAAAGTCAACAAGCAGCGCGTGGCCTTGACAGATAACCATATTGTGGAAAGGGAGCTGGGTCAGTTTGGAATCATTTGTGTCGAAGATGTGGTTCATGAGTTGTTTACTGTGGGCCCAAATTTTAAGCAGGTGTCAAATTTTTTGTGGCCATTTAAACTGGCGAATCCGACAGGAGGATGGGGTGTGCGAAGAAAGTTTAAGCATTTTGTGGAGGGTGGTGCTCTCGGTGATCGAGAAGATAACATTAATGCTTTGATTGAGGCTCAGAATTAGTGTTAAGACTTGAGGAGGACTGAGCGTATACGACTAAATTGAAATATGCCGATACATGGAATGATTATGACAGTGCACTGAGAGCAGTATTAGTAGATCCAGTCTAGATACACTGCAGTCTAGCTATTTGAGCTTTGGGGGAGAGATATCGCAACGAAAGAGCATGTCTCAAACACAATGAGTGATTATGATTGGCTATAAATTAAATGTCATGTATGAATTTGATTGGAATAAAAAAAAAAAAAAAAAAATGAAAATAAATACAGTATACAAATACAAAGAGGGTTGCCATCTACCAGACCAGACTAGCTATAGGTTTTAACACATCACAGCTGCTGTTTCTTAAAAGTTGACAACCTCTCTCGCGGCTTGGACGGAAAGTAAACAAACCCCACGAGGTTACCATCAACAGGCATGTTTCCCTTTTTCCAAGACTCCTTTGCTTTTTGGAAAAGTAGTTTAAGTGTACTTGTTGTTGGTGAGCTGGTAGAAGAGCTGGTAGAAGAGCTGGTAGAAGAGCTGGTAGAAGAGCTGGTAGAGGAGCTAGTAGAGATGGTAAAAAAGTCTTTGGCGATGACGCTGGAAACAGGGCTGGAGCCGGAGCGTGGAGTTGAGTGCATTTTGTGTATGGTTAGTGTGTGCGTGCTTGGTTTTGGTTTTTGGTTTATGGTTTTTGGTTTTGGTTTTGGTTTTTGTGTCTGATATAAGGGCTTGAGAGTAAAAGACTTGAGAGTAGGGGTTTGAGAGCAAAAGACTTGAGAGTAAAAGACTTGAGAGTAAAATGCTTGAGAGTAAAAAGACTTGAGAATAAAAGACTTGAGACTAATTGATGTGCAAGAATATTCAAACAATAGATCTTGAGACAATTCATCTTTTTTATATTCTTTTAAAACCATTCTTTTAAAAACCCCATTCCAATCTCAATGACCGTTTTTCAATTGTACAGTCATTGATGATTTTTGTAATTGATGATTTTTGTAATTCATGTTTTTTAATTCATGTTTTGTAATTGATATTTTTGTAATTGATATTTTGGTGATTGATATTTTGGTGATTCACAGAGGTAATGATAATATTCACAGCAATGATTCACGAATATTCACATACAGTATACAGTATACAACAGTACTTTGATATTCGTAATTCTTACCAAAGTTCAAACTATCTTACCATAGAACTGGTCGACACACTGAACTCCATACTGAGTCCATAGTATTTGCAATCCAGATTCCAGATTCCAGATCGATGAATCAGGAAGTCGTGACTCGTAAGTAAGAAGTCGCAATCAATTGATAATTTTTATTAACAAGCAAAAATTAACAAGCAAAAATTAACAAGCAAAAATTAACAATTACAATTCAACACTTACAATATTGCAATTGAAAGTCAGTCACCCAGTCATCACTCGGTGATCAGTCACTCAGTCATATATATGAGCAGGCAACAGCTGTCCTCCTTACTATTAACATACGGCTGAATACTAAATCTCGAAACATTTTTTTTTTTTTAATATATCCGACCATATCATATCATATACCGTGAGGGTGGTCGCCATAGTTTTTTTTTTGGCGGCCATACTACCGTACAGAATTATATTTGTAATTCTCGATATTCTTTTTTGGCTTACAAGAGAAAAAAAAACTGTGTGCACATATATATGGATTATAATGGAATATTTTTTATGATCTGACAGTCTGACTCACAAAAAATTTAAACTTTAACGCGTTTTCATATTCATATTCATATTCATATTCATATATATTCCCAGAGCTCAGAGGTATGGTATATACCCGAGGCAGGCCTCCTAGTGGATCGTGAGGGGGGTGTGACTCTACTGACTCGATCGACATTACTTGCAAAAGACAAATTGATAAATACTGAAATTGATGTTGCCTGTATAACCCCGTATAACTCCGTATCAGAAGTGTCAATTGTCCAGAAATTATAATTTAGACTACCCCCTCCGGGCCCCTCGGTATAGGCCCTACTACGTATAGGGTGTTTCTCTTATAAAACAAATCGTACTTGAGACTTATACCCACTTTGAAATTAAATTTTATAAACCATTATATAACTCTACTTATCCTTATTTTTAAGCCGTACTGTAGACTTCATAATAGTGAGCCGTACATTGATATATTAACCTTAAAACAAAAGCATTACTATATATTATTTTATATTATTATTTCTAGTACTGTACTTTGTTAACTTTTAATTACATGGGTTCTTTCTGACTTCAATATCTCCTCAGTATAAAAGTCTTCCGCTCTCTTATCCAAGGATATATAAATATATATGAGATCAAAACCATCATATCCATGGATATATATGCTCATAATATATAAAAGGATTTATCACATGCTCATATATAGGGACTTTTTCATCCATGGATATATTAACAACACAAAATCATCCCATGGATATATAGTTACCTATATAGTATATACTTCACTCGGATTTATTGACACCTCTGCGCTTACTTACTTGCCTCGAGATCGTCAACCGGCTGGACTTGTGCTTACAATTTGCAATGCACTATCATGAGCATTGAGCACTACGGTTCGAAGTTCATACTATTTAGCCTTAATATTGTGCTCACTTTGTACGTACAGTACTTATGACAGCCATCTGACTCTATACGTATATATATACTGGCAATATTTAAATGATATCGAGCTTTAGCTATATAATTCGGTTCTTTGGTGCACCCTTTTGGAAAAAAAAAAAAATACCGGTGAATTTAGACCGTTTTTGTGCTCGGCTCTTGCTAAACTTTAAACGCTTGATTTTGACTCGACTCGAGAAATATATCTCCACAAACTGTGACCCCCCCACATTTTGATCATCCATCATCCATTTGTCCAATAATTCTTTCAAATCGATTTCCTTATTCTCAACTTTTGAATCTCAATTTCTATTCTCTCTCAAAGATTCAAGTTAAAAAAACTACTCTCTATATTTATTATCTCTCTCTTTTTTACAAATGGCAACACCACCTGTTTCCGTTAACATTTCTCAAAGGAAACAACCAGTTACAGGTGAACTCGACCCCCAAGAGTTCCCCGAAGGCGAGCGCGGCTGGCTCGTCGTAGCCGGCACCTTTGTCATAATGTTCACATCCTTCGGCCTCGTCAGCGCATACGGCGTCTACCAAGCCCACTACCTCACACAATACCCACAGACCAGTCAAAGCGTCCTAACCATGATTGGGTCACTCCAACCGTTTATGGTTTATATCTCGGGACCTCCCACTGTTTCCATTCTACGCGCGTGGGGGGCCCGAGCTGCCGTAATAGTTAGTGGGTTTTTTTTGGTCCTCTCGCTCATGTTGATTCCTTGCTGTACGGCTGTTTGGCAGCTGTTTTTGGCTCAGGGTGTGTTGTTTGGGTTTGGATCAGGTATCAGCGTGTTTGTGAGTTATGCGGTGCCTCAGCAGTGGTTTAAGAAAAGAAGGGCCATGGCGGTGGGATTGGTGGCAAGTGGGTCGTCGCTGGGTGGACTTGTTTGGCCGATTGTTTTGCAGGCTTTGGATGGAAAAGTGGGCTTTGCGTGGACTAATAGGATTATGGGGTTGCTGTTTATTCCATTAATGTTGTTTGCGACCTACGCTGTCAAGGAACGAGATATGACGGTGTCAGTGCTGCCGTCGTCGACAGAGGCACCACCACCATCATCGCCTTTACCTGAACATGTTAGCGACCTAGAAAACGATTCCTACATTGATCATCAACAGGTCGATAAAAAGTCACCCACTTTCATCACAACTTTCGACAGAAGCTTACCAGAACCATCACCACACCGCTTTTCCATCCCCAATCCCTTCCCATTCCTCGACTGGTCAGTCGTAAAGGACTACCACTTTGCACTCATCCTCGCAACCACCTTTCTATCCTTTTTCAGCCTCTTTCCTCCACTCTTCTTTCTCCCCTCCTTCGCAGCACGCGTGCCCGCCGTCACTCCCTCAGTCGCAAAGTACATTGTGACCATCTGCAATGGCGCAAGCAGCCTGGGCCGCATTATCCCGGGATTTATTGGCGACCGCATTGGTCGTATCAATACACTCATACCAAGCATCATGCTGATGGGAGTTTGTGTGCTCGCCTTTTGGTTGCCAGCGCGCGCCGATGCCTTGTTGATAGTGTTTGCGGTGGCATTTGGATACTCGTCCGGTGCAATGGTGTCACTGTTCCCAGCTTGTTTGGGTCAGTTGTTTGGAATTGAGTCGTTGCAGAGTCGCCTTTGCATCTTCTTTTTATTTGCTGCTCCAAGCTCTTTTGCTGGCCCGGCCATCTCGGGCTTGTTTCTGCCTCTGCCAAGTGAGCCCGGCATTCAAGGATACGATAAGCTCATTGTGTTTTGCGGAGTTCTGTCGCTGAGCGCTTCTCTGTTGCTGCTATATTGCCGCTTTTCAATCTCAAGCAAGCTGTTGGCATTCGTCTGAACGACTTTGTCTGAACGACTTTGTCTGAACGACTTTTTCATGAAAACTTTGAATTCAACTAAACTAATAAAAAGTTAAAAACTGCATAAATAAAAACATCAAGGAAAGACAATCATAAAAACAAACAACGAAAGAACCATAGGAATAGGAATAAGAATAAGAATAAAAATAATAATAAAAATAATAATAATAATAATAATGGGGATAGTAAGGGTAGTAATGCAGTCAACACTAGAATCGGGTTTCCGGATCTAATGAACGAGAACGTCCCACAGAAGTCGTGGGTGTGAGCCCAACGGCTGCCACTGCGTGCGAACGACTAGGCCTTCTAGTAATTTTGGTTTCCTCCATCTCCTGAGGCACACGGGGCACAACATGCGCCAAAGGTTCCTCAAATGCAACATCAAAAATATTGGTGCTAGATTCCATTGCGTTTGCTGTTGCAGGTCCGTTATCCGTGGGAGGACTGGTGCTATCAATGGAAGACATGGATCGGTTCGAAAAATGATATGTGTAGCCGCTGGCCTTGCTGACCACTTCCTCCAACGCACGGGTCAGCTTGTAAAGTGACACCGTCTCGTCAATGGGGGACGGAGTTCGGCCTGGTTCGGCAGGGAGAGAAGGAGGAGACAGTGATGTGCCCCGCGAACTCGTATTGGTATTAGTGTACCCGCGCCATCCATGGAGACGGCGAAGCTTCGCCAATGCTTGATCAGTGTCCATGAGTCCTTGCACGAATTCAATGGCATGGTACATGTCCTCCTCAGTGACCGGCGTAATGCTAATAGCTGTGTTTTCTTCCCTAGATAGGAGCATGTCCTGGCCACAGTGAGTGACCCAAGGATGTTCACGGAGATCGGCCATGGTGATGCGATTTTTGGGGGCCTTGGCGAGAATTTTAGAGAAAAGATCCACTAAGTTTGGGTCCGTGCCGTTTGGAATAGGGGCTTCCTCATTGACAATGGTGTCAAATAGGTCTACCATGTTGCCCGACTTGAATGGAAGTTTACCAAACACTAACAAGTATAAGGTTACGCCCATGGACCAAATATCCGTGGACTTGCCAGAAAGAGAAGACACATCGATACCTTTGCTGGCCGCGTGTTGTTTTAGCGTTGTTGATGAAGAAAGAGCTGCCAACTCAGGTGCCATGTACGCGGGAGATCCGGCGTTTTTCGTGATAGTATCGTTAGCCGGGTCAAGAATTTCCGACACACCAAAGTCAGCTATTTTGACTACATCGTCCTCGTCCAGCAGCAAGTTGTCTGCCTTGATATCTCTGTGAATGACCCCTTGTGAGTGCAAGTATTCGATGCCCAGAATCATGTCACGGAAATAGAGTCTACATTGCTCTGCGGTGTACCGAGGGCCGGCGTCGGAACCGCTGGCATCGTCAGGGCCCTCGTCGTCCAACGAAGCAGGCATGATGGCGCCCTTACCACACCACTCTAATATCATGTAAAGCGAATCTCCATCGGGATCATCCAGAACCTCTACAAGGGTCACAATATTTGGGTGGTCTAACTTCTTCATGATGGCAATTTCTCGACGAATAAGGTCCATTGGGTTTGTGGATTCGGGGTCTTCCTCGTTGGGAATAGCGGGCCCGCCTATTGGAGTCCGCATGGGCGGTCCTCTTCTACGTGCTGTTCGGCGCTCCCGAAGCTTTTCAGATTTTTTGTGGCGCCGCAGTGCAGCCTTTGAATATTCCTTCATTGCCTAGAACTTGTTAGATGTCGTGATGGAAATGTGTGGGGAAAAAAAAACGTACGAATTGCTCGTTTGTTGTGGTATCAACTACCAGCCACACGGTTCCGAACGATCCGCGCCCGATTTCTTCTCTAATTTGGTACTGGTTGATGGTTTTGCCAGTTTCGTCTATTCGGAGATTGGCGTTGAGAGTTTCTTTAATGAGGCGCGGAGCAGAGTTGGGGAGACGAAACTGTTGGCGTGTTGGGCTGAGGCACGGTAAAGTTGGGGTAGAATAGAACCGGATGAGGCCAGGGCGATCCATAGGGAGGCCGCTGGGTCTGATTAAGGGTGCCCCATTTGTCAAACGGGATTTAGGAGTGTTTTTTGAAGAGTCTACTGCGGGGAGCTGGGGTCGCACTGGTGTGGGTGCTGTGATAGTGCCGTGATCTACAGGTTCATCTTCGGCAGTGTCTTTGTATTCAACAGACAACGGATGCGGAGAAGAGGGAGTTGCCGCTAAAGAGGAAACACGCTTTCCGCGGGGAATGTCAAAATATGCGGGAGCGGACGAGTCAGATGGAGGAGGCACACGGTTTTGGTTGAGCTTGATGGCGGAGAAGTTGTTGGACATTCGGGCGGTATTTGCGGCCAAGGCCTCAGAGGGCGACTCCGAGAGCGGGGAGGACGGGGTGCTGGATGTGAGTGGGTGTGCGAGCAACATTATTCAAGAAGAGTACAAAGGTTAGCAGGGCATTTTACAGCGAGCGACTATGAAAATATTAGGAGTATCAAGAAATGCGGAACGAGTTGGAGTTGCCAGGGAATGCAAGCAGGAAACGACGGCGGCGTTGGGGGGGTATTGTAGGCGCGAGGAAGATGGTATCGCAGTGTCTTGGTTGAAGGGAAAAATGGGGGAAATGGAAAATAGATGGAGGAGAGAGAAAGGAAGGAAATGGAGAATTTTTTTACATTAAAATATATATTCATGAATTCGAGGAGCAAATGAGAGCGACGGCAGAAGAAAAAAAGAAAAAAAAGAAAAGTGAGAGATTATTGGCAAATGAGAATTTTCTTTTTTTTCTTCCTTTTTTCATGCTTATGCGCCCGAAATAGCAACGCCTTAGTGCATGATTATACGCTTGTTATAGTGGTGGAATCTGCAGGTCCAGCTCACCGCGCAAAACAACGCTCAAGAACGGTCGAAAACGCTCTACGGCTGGTGCTGCAAAACACGCAAAGGACTCGCTATAGTGGAAATTCTGCACCCTCACTACTCTTATTTCCCGAGTGGTGATAGCTTTACTGGTACGACAGCTGGTACGCTCATTATCTCGCGCAATTAAGCCCCTCCATGCTACTCTTTGGGTAATCTAACCATCTGCTAGCGCCAAATGGAAAAAGAAATTTTCTCTTTTTGGGGTAATCTAACCTTTAATTAAGTTGTTTTCCAGCCAATAAGAACGCGTATGAGTTTGCACAACTTTGCACTAGTGCACACGTTGTCAGGGTAACGGGGCATTTATACGCGCTGGAAGCAACGGTTCTGCACGAGCAAACTGCCAGCGCAGCAGCATCCACCAATCAAAAGCGATATTTGGCTTGAGCCAATCGCGACCGTCGGGTCTCGGTTGCAGCTGAGCGCTGTTGCGCTGCACGTGGATCCGAGCAGACGTCGTCGTCGTCGTCGGTACCTCGGATCCCACGCATGCGCACAGGGATCCTGAACGGCACCTCGTGATCAGTAGACGCGCGCGCGCGCGCTAAAATTAACAGAAATTGGCTCCAATTTGCCTCTGAAACTCTTTTCTGTTGGATGAATTCGTGCTAAAAAAGCCAAATAAAATAAAATTTACACTAAATCCTGCCATATTCCACCCCCAAATCTACCACCAGTCTACCACCAGTCTACCACTAATCTACCACTAGTCTACCCCCAATCTACCCCCAATCTACCCCCAAAGCTACCCCCAAAGCTACCACACCCAACACTCAATCCGCCTTAATCCTGCTTCCTCTTTAAGACCCCGCGATAATGATCCCTTCCTTTGGAAATTCGTCTCTTTAAACCTGCGACATAATGTCATCTCAAAGAAATCACTTTTTAATTGCAACGTATAGATATAGTATAGTACTACAGCTGTAACTAGTCTACAGTACACAACCACCCACATCACACTTTAAAACTCACCCACAGACTTTTAATGCCGAGACTCTCTCCACGCGTGCTTCACCAAGCAAGAGCTGTGGACAGGCTTCTGCCGTATCTTCTCGCAGCCACCCGCGACTTGGAGTCTGCAAAGAGTGAGCTCCGCTGGTTACGCCAGGCCTTTCCGAACAGCCCCACACAGCTACTACGCGCTTGCTTGCAACGGAGCAGACACTATCCGCTGCAGTACATTCTGGGGTCCCAGCCATTTGAGCGTCTTGATGTCTTGTGCGAGCCAGGGGTCTTGATCCCGCGCTGGGAGACTGAAGAGTGGGCGTCAAAACTAGCCGCTCGGATCAAGGGTAAGCGGGATCTCAAAATTGCTGATTTGTGCACGGGGACTGGGTGTATTCCATTACTATTAGCAACAGCAGTCGCCAACTCTTGCTTATGGGGTGTTGATATCTCGGATACCGCTGTTGAGCTTTTCAACCGGAATTGTCTACACAATGCTTCACTGATCCCGAAAGACAATGAGATAACCGCCCTTAAGTCAAACGTTCTGAGTCACACGCTTCCTCTCCCGTCTGTGGATTTGATTACGGCCAATCCACCTTACATTCCGTCTCTATACAATCCGGCCAGCTTGGTTGATCGCTCAGTTCGACTATATGAGCCAAAGTTGGCTCTCATCGGAGACAATGAGTTTTACACGGCCATCTTCAACCACGCCATCAATCTACAGGCGAAAGCTTTGGTTTGTGAGGTTGGTGAACAATACCAAATTGATCATGTCATAGATCTAGCAAAGCAACACAACATGTCTTCAACTCTTCTCTGGTCGTACGGCCAAATGAACGATGCTAGTGGCAATCCCCGAATAGTCGTGTTATGGAAGCCTGCCTGGTCATTTCTCAGTGGTCTCTGTTCTAAAATATAGATATATTGTAAATAATTCAGTATCTAAAGCTTTTTTTTTCTATATCCCACGAACCCTTGATTTCCACACTCTTACACAGTCAGCTTCTTCTTGGAGGTCTCTTTCTCAAGACTCTCCCCCCTCCGCTTCTTATTGCCGCGAACCGTGCCTACCGCATTCACACTCTCGGACGGAATCACTTTTGTACCCCAAAGAACATACCCGCCGCCTCCCCGCATTGTCATATGAGGATGCATACGCCCCGGCAGCGTCTGATACTTGCGCACCCGAGTCTCCAGTATCGTAGGCGCCAGCACCCTTAAATCGTCGTGCAGCACATGTGTAATTTCTACAAGCGCCTCCTTGGCGCTATCGTAAATAACAATGGGTCGCGAGCCACCAATCGCAGGTATAAGATGCTGTATAAGCGTAGGCACATACATTTCAGTGCCAACAATGAGTCCGTCAAACTGGCTGCCATTAATAAGCCCTCGCACCAAATTATAGTTGGCGGCTCTCTTCTTTTTGCGGAGGTATTGAATCCTTTGGCCTTGCTTTAGGTCTGCAACCTCAGCTGAGGACATCTCAGGCACTTGTTCTTCTTCAGTCTGTTCAGGTTCGATAAAGTCAAGCCAGTTAATCGATTTCACTCGCGCGTCGATATATTTGTCACCGAGGTTCAGAAACTTGAGTCCGTCTAATTTCGGTTGCTCGTTGTCGTGTGCTACAACAATCAACCCTTCGCCGCCCATGCGCTCCAACATTGCAGCCACAATTAAGCCGCTCAAGTCGTCCACGACTAGATACCTTCCGCCAGGCTGTACGTTGGCTAAACTCATCATGAGGCCCAGTGATTCTTCACTTATATCCATGACCTTCTGGGCCTCTTTATCCAGATAGTAACTTATTAGCTCAGTAGACCCGATTGGCACCGGCGTGAACCTCTTGAGAAACTTTTGTTGCTTTCTCTTCAAGTACTTTTCTTGCGAGAATGTCGTCTTCTTATCAAAGGCGACATGGCTGCTCACTACACGCTCGATCAGTGCACGACCGCCGTCCACTGAATTTTTCTTAAGCGATTCGATTTCGGTCATACTGAGGGTCTGTGCTAACGGATCATCGAGAAGGTCTTGGTTGTGTTCGTCGGGCTCGAGTTCGTTCTTGTCTGTCGTAAACTCTTCTGAGACTACTCTCAGCTGGTGGTCGCCAATTATTTCGTAAGTATACCCGAACGGGTGGCCCAAAATATCATCCACGCGGAACGAGCCAAACTTGCCCAGGTGGATGGTACCGCCTGCCACCAGTTTAAAGACCCGATGGTTTTCAGAGGGTAGGTGAATTAAAATGTAATTTCCATCTTTTATTGTGGACGGGTTGAAGAGTTCAAAGGCGTCCATGTGGGATTGAGGTTTGTCTTCTTCTATCATTGTGGTGATGGTTGATGAGACCGATATAAGGCTGGTGAAAACTCTTTCAGCTGAGTTGGGACTTAAGACTTGGGTTTTAGCAAGGCGTATTCAAAAATTCAAGGCCCCTTAAAGTTTTAAACTGAGCTCCTGTTACCTTATGCCATAGGAACCCCACAAATTGAATATCTTTGTCCTTAACCGTTGTCTTTCCAGTGCAACAGAGTTGAACAGACTATATCAGATGAAATGTGGGGTTGGGCTGCGCAACGAAGAACCATCGATCTTCAAATCTCTGGACCGCAGTTGACTGCAAATCCCCCAACAATAGAACTACCTGTAGTTGCTGTATTCTAGGTCTCAATATGGCTAGCCAGACGTCAAGTTGTCAACTCATCAAACTTGATCAGAGGCAGTTTCTTGGTATACAAAGAGACATGCCCCTCACTGGACAATGGTCATGATGGTCGTGGTCATCGCTGATCATTAATGTTTTCCCACAAACTCTTGACCAGTATATATGTCTTCACCTTTGTGAGGCTTTGTCTTACCTCGGGTTCAATCGACTCTAATTGATATTCGATAGAAGCCTTAGAAGGACCTTAAATTAACTGAAACTGCTGGGAGAAACAATTGTTAAAATTGTTAACGTAGAGTCTATCGTTTAAGTAGACCATTTAGAGCTGCCACTATCTCATGATCAGCATTTGCCATTTAGAGTGGTCTGAGTCTCTTGTAACATGGTGTCTCAAGTTTGCTTAATTTCTTCAAACTCTTTGGTAGAATTAATTGGAGCTTATTAGAGCTTTTTTCTTAAATTTCCGGAATCTTGACCGGTTGTTTAAACTTGTTTTAATATTATTCGATCTTAAGTCCATAATGATCATATTGGCCTACATTGCTATTGGCCAGGCCAGTGTTTCTGATCGACAGATGGTATACGGCCCATATTCTTTATTCCGTGTCTCAGACCTTAAGCTCTTAGAGTTACGAGAGTTTAAATTAAGTTGAGGGTGAATGGAGTTAATAGACTACGTACTTCAGGCTTCCATGCATGGGGTGAACCTAGATACTCTATAGAGTCTATACCAGTGTATGTACATTTACGTGCCAAAACACTAGCTGGATATTGGTAAATCTCGACGGCTGGTATAACATTATCAAGTTGCTTTACAGCCTTTACTGGTTTTTTTTTTTATTTTAACTTGCTACGACGTCGCACTGAAAAAACCCAAGATATAGGGATATGGCTTAGCTG
This sequence comes from Geotrichum restrictum, assembly GCA_030563985.1. NCBI lineage: Eukaryota > Fungi > Ascomycota > Dipodascomycetes > Dipodascales > Dipodascaceae > Geotrichum > Geotrichum restrictum. The sequence goes on along the minus strand of JAJMKT010000061.1, from coordinate 23,934 downwards.
CGCAGGACATAATTACGACCGGTATATAATTATTTATATTGTTATTAGACTAGCTAATCAAACTCCGTGTTAAGATACGGAGTACTTTAGTTTGCTATAAAAGCAAGTGAACTCAGTTTGAAGTCATGGTGATGGTGATGGTGAATCACTGGTGATGACTAGATAACCCATAAATTTCAGCTCTCAATAGACTATCTATCAGTCTAGAAATTACAGGCCGTATCAAGCCAAATAATCAATTCGACTTGTTCGTAATTACGTACACCCGTAATATCTTTGTCGATACTAAGGCCATTCCGTGCCGGTAGCCTAACCTACCACAGACTACAAAGTCGCTTTACTGTAGTACTTATTCTTTCATTCCCATTGTGAACTTCCATCAACTGCGAACATGCCATAAAAAAGTTCAATCGCTGAGCCCCCCAAATATCAAATTCAATTTTTTTTTTTACTACGGGAAGCAATATAGGAACAATCAAGTTTAGCTACTCGATCGTTGGCAAGAAAGCGGGCCATGACCATACTGACCTTTTACCGGTACTGTACTTTGGGAGCAACAGCAACAAAAATCGGCCTGGGATCGATCGATGCCCTTCTTTCTCACCACCAAACTCAATGGAGGGACATACAATGATTGAATGACATATATACGTACTGTATGGCTTTTTTTTTTTTTGTCAAACGAGACCGGCCTAGTCTCTCGAATGAGTTATATTGTTTTATCAATTATCAATGTGGAGACCTTTTAGGTAATCTACGACGACTCTACGACAACTCTACGCGTAGAACATGCAAGATTAGACTATATAGGGCTGGGTGCGGTGGCTCCTTAAAAAAGCCGGTATTTAAAAAGGGAGTGAATTCTCTTCATTTGATAACATGGCAAAGGCGGAAACCGGTCGCACTCACTGTAGTTCTTCCGACGTCGACGTACACCAATGTTAACAGGTTGAAAACAGGACACACTGCAGCGCTAACTTTACAATATTAACGCGGTATTAACTAATTCAGACCAGCTCGAGCGCTACAGAATAGCCCACCGCGGTACGTAGTTGTTAATACAGTACTGCAGGTCGTTATATCGAAATACTTTGACATTTTGACACATGCTAAACTTTATATCTTGACCGTTACAGACCAAAAGACGTCTTGTAGCGCAGGCACTTTTGCGAGATCAATCGATATCTCGGATTCTTCCTTTTATTATGGCATGGCACGATTCAATAGGCTACTGGCCAGCTAAGCTGTCAAGAATAGGTGGGCCCGGCAAATTCACACCAGACTAAAGGACAGAGAAAGGAGAGCCAGAGTAGGGAATTCACAGCTATATGAACAATAGATGAATAGTTCCAGGTGAATGAACCGGTATATGGTATATGTATATGGGACTGAAAAATGACAAATGCTTCTTATACAATGTCTACTACACCGTGTTAATTACACACCATCAGATTGAAAAAAAAAAAAAAAAAAAATCATAAATAAACTCCAAACATAGTCCATAGTATATCCATGCTATCTCTTAATAGCCACAACGTACGCTAACATAGGTACAGCACACAGATATTACGTGTACTGTATTCTAAATATACTGATTACTATACGCATGCTCCGTAAGGTAATCATGCCCCTTTTCCAAATATTCAGCCCTAGTAGTAGACCCAGCCTCAAACTCATCAGACATGGACCAACCAGCCATCCCGCGCCATGCATCTAACGACGGGTCCGCAGCCTTTCTGACATTGAGCAAACTTCCTACAGGCAAGTTGCCAGTCAGTTCTAGTCTTAATCGCTCCTCAAATGACAGGAAATGACCCTGACCACCCGTAATAAACACGTCTTGTAGAATCCGCGTGCTGGTCTCGCGGTCAACGCGACGCAACAAAATGTCGTCGCAGATTTCGCTCAACCCAGCTTGGTCTACACCCGCAATCGACGGCTGGAACAATACTTCAGGAACCCGAATACGTTCAACGTTCAGGTTTATTCGGTGCATTTGTTCCTGTGATTCGGGGTCATAGCTTCTCGGGCCATGCAGAAACAAGTGCACTGTACTTTTTCGCCAGTCAAGAGCAGCCTCGCGGGTATCTTCAATCGTGAAATTTGGATCGTGTTTAAGGAGATCGCTTTCAAGTCGTTGGATTTCCTTTTGCTCTCCGCCTTCCTCCTCGCTGTCACTTCCGTTAGCAATGTCGCGATATACTAACCAGTCTCCGTCATCGGCTCCAAACGTGTCATCTGGATCATCATCTCCACGGGTGGCGGCAACAGCAGCCCCTCGGCGCCGCTTTCCACGCCCAGTTTCGTTAGATGCTAGAGCAGCAATGTTTTTCATTCGCATTTGTGACGCCATGGACTTTCTGTTTGTAAGCTCCTCCTTTAGCTTTTTCTTCTCCTTGAGGCTGTCGACCAGTTTTTCCCGTTGCTCCCGGCGAGTCTTGATCCATCCAGCAAGATCAGTATCCCGCCATAGCTGTTCCTTTGCTTCGTCCTCGGCCAATCTTTGTAGCTCTAACACTTTCTCTTCCTTTGCTCTCATGCGCGCGTCGTAATTCGCTTTGAGAAGCTTTTGTTTTCTCTTTTCTTTAATTCCATCTTCGTCCAATTGGTCATCGGGAGTATCTACCAGTGGAAAAGACGGAATTATTACTTCCTCCTCGCCAATATCTTCTTTTCTCGCTCGTCGAATTGCACGGTTCAGCTCGTTTATTGATTTTTGTAGTGCTGCTTGGTCCTTGAATCCCTCGCGATCCAAGCTTTTCTTGACATCTTTCTTGGGGCCAGCTTCGACTCGTGCTAGTAATTGTCGGTAATACGTCAAATTGTTTTCTTTTTGAACCAACTTCTCAAGACGCATTTTCGAAGCTTGCTCTTGCAATCGGCGTCCACTCTCCTTTCGGCGCTCGTTAATTTTGTCAAGCTCCTCCTGTGATTTTTCTTCCTTGACAATTTCGGTATATGGAGCCTGCACGACTCTCTCACGATCTTCCAAACCATCGAAATTGAGAAAGTTTGCTACCTCGTAAGCGTAGTTTTTGGACACATAACAGTGATCATGGATAAAGTATGATGCTTGAGAGTGCGTCACTTTATTGGGGAAATAGGTGTACTTCAGGTTGAGCAGGTTCTGCATGAATGAGCCCGCCTGTCTGCCTCCCCAGTTTATTCGTTTCGCTTGAGAAAGAACTCCCCGGCCATTGACTACGGGAATGATGTGGGTAGATTCGTGGGCAGATGAAACGACTAGACCATCCTTTCCACCATTGTGCCGATATGAAAACAGCGAGTCGATGCCGTAGGCAACCGAAGGGACATCGTAAGCCTCAAAGAAGAGTTCGTTGAATGCTAAAAAGGTTAGAGAAAGCTTTAGAAAAAAAACGCAAGGTACTGACTTTTTCTTTGAGATGAAGGGCATCCTAGCAGCTCTGACATGACAATGGGATTCTCCACAGATTTTTCTGACTGGACGTCAATTTTTGCAAAGGTATAGTCTAGTAGCAATTCAATGCCTTCCCAGTTTGAGACAATAGGGCCGTCGAAAGGAGATCGCATGTTTTGCTTGCCATTGCTGTCGAGATATATATCGTTTCCTATAAGCGAGTATGTGCGGTTGGCTTTGCGATCGCGATATTTCGAGTACTGAGAAGGAAAGACGTGACTCGGGGTTTTGTCTGTAGCATATCCTACTCTAGAGTTGTATGAGCCTGAATCACGTTAGAAGATAAATTTTGCAGTGTCGAAGCAGAGACTTACCCAAGTCAATCACAATGGGGCAGCCCTGTTTCCATCCTCCCGTAACTTGTTCAGGATCATCGGGTTTCGGTATATCACGAAAGCTGTAGACTTGTTTAGGAGGGACGTCTCTGATTTCCTCGGCCAAGACATTATCTGCCGTAGGAGCCATTGTGTATTAAAGAGGGTCTTTGGAAGAAGGTTGGTTTTGTTCGCGGTGCCGCTGTCGTTGTCGTTGTTGCTGGTGCCATTGTTTGAAATTTAAAATAAAAAATGAAAAAACCCGAATTCGCAATATTTGGGTAAGGGCATCGCGTGTCGTGCCTTAAGTCCCAGGTGCCCACCCAAAAACTACACCCAAACCTTCTCACAATAAGCTGAACACCTCACCAACTTCCTCTTTCCACCCACCTTTTCACCTAAAATTGTCGTGATATCTCGGTTTTCATAGAAGATGAGTGACTCTACCGTTAACGCGCCTGGACATAACATCCTTACTCTGATCAAGAGGTAACTTGCTCTTCTATATCTCTAAAATGAAATCTGCTAACTCTTCGCTAGATTGGAGGCCGCAACTTCTAGGCTAGAAGACTTGACAGAGTTTCAAGCTGATGCCTTGAGGGAAATCGTTAAACCTGCTCAAGACTCTGCGTCTAGTGCGAAGAGTGCTGGCGCTTTTACGTCCCCTACTTCTACCTCAGATTCTCAAACCCCTCCTGTCGCTTCTGTTTCAGCTCCTGCTCCTGTTGCTCCCGCTGCTCCCGTTCCCGCTCCTGCTCCTGCTCCTGCTCCTGCTCCTGAGAAGCTAGAACCTAAACCCGAACCTCTTCCTCAATCTCTCATCGAGTTTGACGCCTTTCTCTCAGAATCCCTTACTCCATTCCTCGTCGCAAGTAAGACAATCGGGTCTCTTGTTGAAGAACAAAGTAAAGAAGTTGAATCCGCTTTCAAAGCTGAACGTAAGCTCTTAGTCATTGTATCCAAGGCTAAGAAGCCCAGTCCAGACGCTCCTGAGTTTGGCACTCTCTTGAGTGAGATTGGTACACCTGTGCAAGCGATTGTTAACCTTCGTGAGAATAACCGCACACCTCCCCATGTTAATCACCTTGCAACGGTTGCAGAAGGTGCTCCTGCGCTTACCTGGGTTTGTGTAGACTCTCCCGCTCCTTTCATCGGAGATTTCAAAGACAGTGCTCAATTTTACTCCAATAGAGTGTTAAAGGAGTTTAGAGACGTTGACAAAGTTCACGTTGAATGGGTTCAGGCCTTTTTGAAGATGCTTACTTCATTGCAAGCATATGTTAAAAAGAACCACCCCTCTGGACTTAGTTGGAATGCCACCGGGCTTCCTCTTGCCGATGTTATTGCTAGCGTATCAGAGACAAAAACACCCTCAGCGCCTACACCCCCCGCTCCATCGGCCGGTGGACCTCCTCCCCCTCCTCCACCACCACCACCTCCTCCTGCTAATTTGTTTGATGATGTCGACAAGTCTAGCAAACCTTCGTCTGGCGAGACTGGCGGAATGGGAGCCGTTTTCCAGCAGCTAAACCAAGGTGCCTCAGTAACATCTGGACTCAAAAAGGTCGACAAGAGCCAAATGACGCACAAGAACCCCGACTTGCGAAAAGCAGCTCCCGCTGTCGTGCCTGGCCACGGCAAGAAGAGCCCCGTACCACCTAGAAAGCCAGCATCTCTTGCTGCCCCCAAAAAGAGAATTGCCAAAAAGGAGCTTCAAGGCACCAAGTGGATTCTGGAGAACTTTGAAAATGACCACAATATTATCGTGGACGTCGAAATCAACCAGGCGATCTTTGTCGATCGATGCTCAAATTGCACAATCCAAATCAAGGGCAAAGCCAATGCCATTACTATAAATGGATGCTCGGCCATTGGTGTTGTGGCCGAATCGCTTGTGTCTGGTGTTGATGTCATCAAGTGCAAGAAGCTGGGATTCCAAATTACAGGAAAGGTGCCTACTATTAGTATCGATCAGTCTGATGAATGCCAAGTCTACCTCTCAAAGGCTTCTCTTGACATTGAAATCTACACCTCTCAAACTACTGGCCTGAATGTAAATATTCCCCAAAATGATGAGGGTGACTTTGATGAGACTCCTGTTCCCGAGCAGCTTGTGCACAAAATTGGTGCTAATGGCAAACTTATTAGCAGCATTGTTGAGCATTCTGGCTAGACGTTTATTCACATTACAATGTCAATTTACTAGACCAACGGTATAAACAACGCTACAGTTTTTTTACAATTTACAACGTTTCTTGAGAAAACAAAATCTTTAGTTATTCAAATTATGTACACAAACCCGTCCTTGACTTTTTCATCTTTTGTAATTTATTTAGTTCTTTCTTCTTCTAGTGACGTAAAACATGTAGGCACGCTCGTGCATGTCAAGAGAGAATGGCGAGATAACTTCCGAGTGACCAGGACGGGCAATAGGATCACGCATGTAAATAGCATGACAAGTTTCAAAGGAAACCTCAATATGGTGTGGAAGAATCGCAAATGGCGACAGGAAGGGGCGAGGAGCCCAGGGAGTAAAGTAAGGCTTCTCCGGTTCCTGTAGTCCATAGTGGCCACCACCAAGCCATGGCAACCTAATAGGAAGGACAGACGCCGAATCTTCTTCAGCGGCCGACGCGTCAATAAGAGGAATCTCCTCGCTCAAGCGGTCCACCCACTTGGGATCGTAAGGAGTCTTGTAACTTTCGGGCTTGCTGGGATCAATCTGGGCCTTTTGAGCAGCTGTGCGGATTTGCTCGGACCGGATCTTGATGATGCCCAAAAGTAACTTCTTTGCGTCTGAAAAGTGTGGAGGAAGTTCGGACTTGCTGCGAACAATGGTGTTTCCTTCAGCGTCGGTAACCTTGGGAGGGAAGTACTGAGAGACGGTAGCATCAACTTTGGCCTCGTCTACTTTAGCAACAGTCTCAGCAGTTTCAGTAGTTTCAGCAGTCTCGGTGGCAGTCTCGGTGGCAGTCTCGGTGGCAGCAACAGTCTCTGCAACAACTTCAACAGCGGGCTCAGCAACAGGCTCAGCAGCAGCCACAACAGGCTCAGCAGGTTTATCAGAAGCCTCGGCATCAGTCTCTGTTTCAGTCTTAGCAACAGGAGTCAGGACCGCCCGTTTTCCAGTCACAAGCTGAAAAACTGAAAGCGACTTTCCATGCACATCTTGACCAAAGTTCAAGTCAGGAAGATTTTTGTGGACATCAAAATAAGGTTCATTTAACAGGATTGATTTCAAAAGCGAAGAGGGCGTAAGCGAATTGATATCCTTATTCATTTGCGTCAAAATACTCGTATTAGTTGCCGCAATTTTGGCAGCAACATTCTCACGGTCCTTTTGTACCAACCAAGGATGTCTTTTTCTAAACCGCTCACGCGCTTTAAACATGTACTCAGGATACTTTTTGCATTTAGCCAAGTATTGATTGTAACGCCTGATCTGACGGTTCACAAGTTCTACCGATTCCTTGATTGATGGCTTTTGGCGGCCAACCGCTTGCAAAACTCGCTCAGGGTCACACGAAAATACATCACCTGCTTTCAGCAAGTAGCCAGGGTGCTTGATGGTCACCCCGTTCACGGCAACTTTGCCATACCGAATGAACTGCGCAGCCTGGCGTGGGGACGACGCAAACATGGATCGGAAGAGAGCGGTATCGAGTCGCTTTTCGAGAGAAGCGTAGGTTTGTAAAGCAAAGGGAGTTGCGGGGGACTTTTCTCGGGCAGCGGCTGATTGCAGAGGGGCTACAGCGTTTAGGCGGCCGTCAAAATGGTTGCGGAACTTGGCTTCGGTGAGCTTTTCACCATGGTAGGCTCGCGTCTCGGCTTTGGCGGTCCATTTTTGTTGATACAAGGTTCCCTTTCGGAGACCTTTGCTCCAAGTCAAGGCATTGTACAAGTTGAACTTGTTCCAAGAAGCTCTGATGCGCTTTCTCTGCAAAGAAAACAACAAATGCTGTCTTTTAACCATCGTGGTATCGTCAATTCAGCAGGTTTGAAGGGACAATCTCTGGTGAATAGCGAGTGTTGTGAGGTCCAAATCAAGGATCTTGGTTGGTTGAAAAACTGAAATATTTTTTTTATTTCAGATGAAGATAATCGTTAGTGCTGAAATATATTCCGTGCTACAATATACTTATGATTTCTACCTCGATGTCCCCAAATTTCATATTTGTGATCACCCTAAAACGATTGATATCACCACTTTCGACCACCATTTTACTACAGAGAATGACGACTGAAGACGCTGTCATGGCCGCTACAAAGAAGAAAACGACTTCCACCGCTGCTGCTCCTGGGGCTGCTGCTGGTGCAGCTTCTGCTACCACAACCACCAAACGTAAAGCCCGTGAGTGGACAATTGAACAAGAGACCGTCCTCTTCAAAGCCATCTGCCGTTTCAAGCCCGCCGGTCAACACAAACACTTCCGCATGCTGTGTATCTACCAGATGGTCAACAACTCCAACATCGCAACAACGCCCAGCAATTCCAAAGAGGGCCCGTTATCACCAAGCGAGATTTGGGAAAAGCTCGAAACCTTATACAATTTGGAGGGCCTGGACGAGTTGGAAGATTCAAGCAGCTTTATGGCCGCCGAGGAAAAATTGTTAGCAGAATACCAACAACAGCAGGCGCAGGCGCAGACGACGCAGACGACATCGAACTTGAACTTGAGCCTCTTACCGCCGTATCATGGGTCGTCGCTTGGGGGAAGGCTGGGTGATGGAACGTTTTTGAGGGACTTTATCTTGCCCTGGGAAGAGTTTGGAACGCTCATTGAGGCTCAGGCGAAGGACCCCGCTGCTGCTGCTGCTGACCAGAGTAGGGGAACTAGTCCAGGTTATGAGAGTGAAGTCCAAAATACAAATACAAACACCAACAACAACAAGAAGCGAACGCGGTCTGCGAGCGTCGACAGTCATCGGACGGCCGAATCAGATCAAGATGAAGGAGCCGAGAGTAAGTTTACAAGTATATACAGAGGTTTTTATTTTTCTTTGAAGTGCTTCTCTAACCCTTTGCCTATTATAGCTCATTCAGAACGTGGCTCGGAAGCAGGTAGTAGAAGGGCAACTCCCACAATTACCGATACACCAAAACCAACACCGGCTAAACGAGCAAGAACCCCAGCATCTACCCGAAAAACAGCCGCTGCCGCTGCTGCTGCTGCTGCTGCCGCCAGTGCAAGTGCAAGTGCTACACGTGCTACAAGGAGCAGTCGAAGAGCACCTCCCGTAAAGAAACCAACCAAGAAAGAGATTGCTGCCGCTGCTGCTGCCGCTGCCGCTGCAGCTGCTGTTAGTCCTAGTCCTGCACCTACACACGAAGATGAAGACGAAACGAATACTGAACAAAGTGACAAAGAAGCGACAAGTCCAAAGGTCCCACCAACCACAGCGGCAGCGAGCAGAACAAAGAGAGGTGCACGGCAAAGTAAAGCGTCACCGAAAGGAAAGGCTGTTGCATCACGACGAAGCAGCCGGCGGAAATGATTCAAGACATCTCGAGCGCAAACGAGTCGAGTGGTATTCGTATATAATCAAGAACAGAAGTCGTGTATAAGCAGTTTTACGGCTGTTATTTATTTAATATATTATTTCAATTGTAAGCCTTCTCGGCTAGTGCTCTCATCCAATAATAATAACGACACAGTAACAATTGTGTAGTAGGAAAAACAAGTTTAGTTAATTCCGAGCAACTCAACCTCGAACTATCGACAACAACGTGTTAGCAAGCACTTTTTCAAGAAAACACCACAGAAAACAAGTCAACTTACAATAAGGGTGGCCATGGGGGGAATAAGACCTGGGTATCCTCTCTCACCATACGCATAGTCTCCGGTAATAGTCAAAACAGCCTTCTCACCAAGCGAGAGCTGGGGAACACCTTCATCCCAACCGCGAATGACACGGCCAACTCCAATGGGGGTCTGGAAGGGAGATCCACGGTCACGAGAAGAATCAAACTTCTTGCCGGACTCCAAAGTGCCCACGTAGTGCATAGTCACGGTGTCGCCGTGCTTGGGGAAGGTCTTGCCATCACCGGGAGAGAGACTCTTAACTGTTACGCCCATTTTGATTGAAGTTGAGGAAAAGTTTGATTTGCTGAGTAGAGAAGTGGTAGTAGAGAAAAAAGGACGAATTGAACTTGCTGAAGAGGTTCTTAGAGATCTGAGTAATGTATGGGACATTGGTAAGAAGAAAGAAGAAGAAAGAAGAAGAAGAAAGAAGAAAAAATGAGAAACAGCTTTTTAAACAACGATTTGTTGCTTTGCGGATATCGACGTCATGACAGTACTACAAATTCACATAATTACACTACAACACAATATGACCATATATCTCAGCACAACACCCACAAACTCTTCTTTTCCATCTTGAGCTCTGCAGTCGCAGGTAACGGCACAAGTGTCTTCTTGTAATGCACGTCATACACCTTGAGTGCCGGTATCGCTAGCAGTCCCCGCGTCAACGGCATGAAAATATATTCAAGCGACCGCCTCGTAAACGGAAGCATTCGCACCGTGAGCTGCTTTGGACCTTGGAATGCGAGCGTGTCGCTTGACCCCATTGTAAGGCTGTAGTTTAATATGTGGGTGGTGGCGTTTTCAATGTGATAAATGGCTTTGAGGGTACGCACTCCGGCGTTCGCAGAGCGCTCAATGTCTGTATTATCAATGTGTGTTAGCATGCATAGTCCCTTGATATACGCGAGCGTACTTACCGACTATAACCCGGGGTTCTATCAATGGCAGATTAAGTCGTACTGGCGTAATTGTAAATTCATTGACAATCGGTTCTTTCCCATCTATCACAGGTCGTTGCCAAAACACCTTCAAATGGGCTTCAGCAGAGACATGGCGAATCTCTTTCTCACCGACTCGACCTGTATCAAACTGATAGTTGATTTTCTGGATATCATTATGTTTCATAACTGTTTATTGTTAGCAAATAATCATTCAGCTCAGAGAAGACAACAAAAAACTCACCATGTTTGACAGAACTCGGCTTCTCTACAATCTTGCAACTAGTACCAGGCAAAGTTTCAAAATCAAGTTGAGATCCAAGAACTTCCACGGTCCCTTCTCCTTCACTCAAACATAGCACAGACGCACACAGCTCCCATTTCTTCCAAATAGAGGGCGTGATTCCAAATTCAAACTCGCCGCTGTCGTCACTTGGAGAAAAGCTCGTTGGCACGAAAAAGTTGGGCCAAGGCGCAGAGTGGATTCGAGGGTGCACATCGAAATTGACTATAAAAGGTTTCGATGTAGTAAGAACTATAACCATTCCATCTTTGATCAAGGTTTCTTCATCGTTTGCAGAGTAGTAGGAAACAAAAAATTCAAGGGACACGGAATTAATGGACCCTGTAGGTATTTGGATCTCTAAGGGTATCGATAGAGAGCCTCCTGCAGGTATTCGAAGTCCCTGGAGAAGGTCTTTTGATTCGTTTGGTTCATTTGTTTCGTTAGTATTGGCTCCTTCGTTTACTTCAGCCGAGGCAGCAACCCAATGGGCATTTACGGCATCTCCCTTGTTAGTCATGCCTTTGGCTTGAAGTTCCAAAACAATTTCTTCAGGCTCGCTGTTGGACACAAGGGCTTGCGCAATAAGGCGCTCACCTAATGCAACTGGCCCCTTTACATCAAGCGCTACCTTGACAAGAGACGGGCGAGGCGATAATTTGGTTCTGTAAGGATTGGGAATTCGGATTATTCGTTTCGTCAATGCAGCACCGTCACCAAATTGATTGTACCATTGAACAGCGCCAGACATGTTGGGTGTCATGGGAATTTTCATACTCAACCTAAAGTTATCAGCATGTCTGGCAACCATTGTGAGCTCTGAAAATCTTGCTTCACCTAATCGTTTGGGGATTTGAACAAATTCGATGACTATTTTTTGGCCTGGCGCGAAGCTTAGATTGGCTTCTGCCTTGAAAACGCGAGAAGCAAAATCAACGCTCTCATCTTCAAGAAAGAGATCGGTAAGAACCACTAAACCAGAAGTATTTGCAGGCAGAGTCTCATTGTTAACAACATGAACTGAGGCAAGCTCGCCTGATATGCTTATGCAAAGCTCGTCTATAATGTAGTTTAAAGACGAACTAGGAAGAATGTCGGGTGGATATATAGAGGTAAGCACAAGCTGTGCGCGAATAGGCAGCCCCAGGAAACATTCTTTAGTTGCAAAAGTATACTCGGCATTGTATAGCGAAAGATGCCGTTCTTTATCAGTAATGTCGACTGTCTGCGATTCGTCCAAATTAAGCTTCGATATTAGACTTTCAAGCTTTGGCTCGGCAGTGGCAGCAGGTGGTGAGCACAAATCAAGTTCAATCTGTGTCAACACACTTTCTTCATAGTCTTCAACAGCCTGCGAGGTTTCGAGTAGACGCTCCAACACAATTTGCAGTAATGAGTTCCAGCGGTCCTTGCGGTATATTACAGCAGCTTCTTTATAGTACTCTTGGGCAGCTTTAACATCCTTGTCATGGAGAAAGCATGTCTCGCCAAGAAGATACATGGCATAGCCAACGCTGCGTTCATTTGGATGATCTCCCACTGAAAAGTCGCTTGCTGCAGCTTGTAAAGACTGTTTGATAGTAGTACTGATTACCTGAAGGTCCGTAGAATTCTGGTCAAGGTAAGGATCTGTCAACGTGCCGCCTTCCTGATACGAACCATTGAGGAGGTCGAAAAACGTGTGCACAGCTGCGAGATGTAGAAATCCACTGCGAGGAAGACAGTCACCGGGCTCTTGTTCGTCGCTGTTAGGGGCAATTGAAGAAGATCCAGAAAACAAGCTCCCATTTGTTTCGTCTACCAGGCTAGCTAGCGTGAAATACTGGGTTGCCCGCCAATTCTTGAAAGAGAACCCGTCTCGGCTGAACCCTCGACTGTCAAGAATGCTCGACACGCCAAAAAGGTGATTCAGAAACTTCTTGTAGGCCAAATTGGGTGTTCCAGAATAGAACCGAAGCTTGACTATTCGGAATGCAAGAGTGTCCAAGAAAACTCTAAATTCGCACCACCGTTTTGCTGAAGTTTCTGTGAGAGGATGCAGCGTTTCAAAAAGTTCTAGAGCCATTTCATAAGTAACTTCGTAGGCCTTTGTACTGGACTCGATTTCCTGGCGAAGCTCAGCTAACGCGCCAAGTTTGAAATTGTATCGAGTTTCCCAACCTGCATTGGAGAGCGGTGATGTTGTCATGAGGGCAGCTTCTTCCGGCGTCATGTTGAGGGTTTTTGGGCGGCCGCCGCGTTTTTTGCGAACCTTTTTGGCAATGTTGGAAAAGAAGTCGAGGGAGTGACTGAAGCTGATTTGGCAGACAGTTTCGACAAGCGTCTCCAACTCAATTTCTGTGCTAGGAGGAAGAAAAAACAGGCCCGCTCGTGGAGCTAGTCCAGTGTTTTTTCGGAGATAGTAAATGCGGTCGTTTAGGCTCAAATCAACGCTGGGGAGGACTTCAGAGACGACGATTACAATAAGGCGTATGTCTCGTAGTGAAAGTTGACTTTTCAAGGTGTTGATTTTCCTTGCAAGCCTTTCGTCGGCTTCTTGCTCTTCCTGTTTTGTTTCTGAGTTGGTTTTGAGCAGGTAAATGCTCACAAATGTGCTAGGAACAATGTAGAGGTATTTCTGAATCCACTTTTCAGAGATGATACCATCTGGGTATAGCTCAGAAGAAGCCGTCAGAGGGGAGAGTGGTGAATGGGCAGACCCTGAAGCGTACTGATACTTGGATGGATCCACAGTACTCTGTCGACTCATAATTGACGCACTGTCATCATACTCACGCTGTTGTAAATTTGGAGTGCCACTCAAATCAGTTCGTTTAGTCTTGACAGGAGGCAGCAAATACTCTGGCTCATCGTTACTGAGGAACTGAATGTTCAAAAAATGTGAGGCACGACGGCGCGCAATATTGAGCGAGTCTGGGTTCCAGGTCACGATATCAATGGATTTTTGAGAGAACTTGTAGAATAGTTCTGGCATGATAACATCTTCGTCACCTGGATCGCGGAGTCTAGGGGATGTCGCTAGTTGCTCTCCTTGTTCCTCGCAGGGATGCGATTCAGCCAATTTAGCAGCATTTAAAGTCCACACACGAGCCTGTGAAGTTTCGTCTAGAGGCTCTGGAATTGCGAGACCAGAAATTAAAACTAGCGGCGCAAAGTGCCGCAGTGTGGCCTCTGGATAGACATTCATGGTGAGAAGTGCAGTTGGTGGTGAGTTAAAGTTAGAATTCCCAAGCCAAAACCGTCGGCTTATACGTTTTACACAGCCAGTACGTATATGGATATTTAGTATGGATATATATAAAAAGATTTACTTTCCAGTAAACTTTGGCTGGCGTTTTTCAATGAAAGCAGACATGCCTTCCTTTTGATCCTCTGAGCTGAATAGAGCGTGAAAGACGCGCCGTTCATAGCGTAGTCCTTGTTCTAAAGTAGTGTTGTAGAACTCATTTACAACTTCTTTAACGGCCTTGACTGCCAGCGGGCTAAACGCTGCAATCTCAGTAGCAGTCTTAACGGCCTCTTGAACAAGCTCTTCAGCCTTGAAGATCCTTGCTACTAAACCCCAAGCAAGTGCCTCCTGTGCGCTAAAGTTGCGACCAGTTAGTAGTAGTTCCATGGTTCTCGCCTTGCCAATGGCTGCCGTGAGTCTTTGTGAGCCACCGACACCAGGGATGACGCCTAGCTTGATTTCAGGCTGACCAAAGACAGCTTTATCGCCTGCGTAGATGATGTCGCACATCATGGCCAGTTCACAACCCCCTCCAAGCTAAAAAGCAGTTAGTCAGCATGGTATAGCGTCCTTGTAGTCCATGTGAATTGGACTCGAGCAAACTTACAGCGTAGCCATTGACAGCTGCAATGATGGGTTTTGTGGTGTTTGTTATATCAGTCCAGCTCTTTGTAAAGTCTTTTGCGTATGCCTCGGGGAAAGTGAGTTTTTCCATTTCCTTAATGTCAGCACCAGCTAGCGGGGCAAAATATTAGTAACTGTGAATGATTAATGAACATGGCATTTCATACCAGCAAAAGCTCTGTCACTGCCCGTGATGACAATTGCTTTGATGCCGGGATTGAGATCAGCAGCAGCCAAGGCCTTGTTGAGCTCTAGAAATACAGGGGATTGCAGAGCATTGAGAGCTTTTGGTCTGTTGAGCTGAATCAAGAGGACATTTGGAGCAGGGGTGCTCAAGAGGAGAAACTCATAGGAAGGGGTGGTATCGGAGGTAGTGGACATGGTAATTGAGTTGGAGAGATGGAGTAGGCGACGGGTAACTGAAGAAGAAGGTGAAGTAGATTGGTGTTTACTCGTGGACATTACCATTAATCGATCAATCTAACGAGATTGTGACTACGCAGGTGAGATTGGAAATAAGAATTAAAAAACGGCTCAAGTCCAGTTTTTAAGTGAGTGCGCACAGCAATCATGGGTGAATGGGAGAGAATCCAGGTATGAGAAGAGCAAGGGAAGGCTCGGAGAGATCTCGGTGAATGCATTCAACATGATAATATGAGCAATTTGGAAGGATTATTTGAGAGTTCACTGGTTCAAAGTCAATTGAATGAACAGTTGGTAGAGAGATGATGAGATAATTATATATCCATTGATGTTGTACGCAATGTCCGGGGTCACAACTAACGAGCGATGAGAACGTTAACTTAAGAAGAGAGGAAACGCTACTTGATTAAATTAGAAATGATCAGAAATGAGCTCGAGTGTCGTACTTCATCTCAACAACCTCAAGACTTGAAAGACAAAACCTAGAGAAGTCGTGAAGTTGCCTTCACTCGAAGTTACCTGAAGTTACCTGAAGTTACTTGAAGTTACTTGAAGTTACTTGAAGTTGCGGTCAACGTCAGCCCAAATTACTATGCGCAAATGAAAGGTCCAATCATTTCGATTAAGTTAATCAATTTAATCTATAAACTTTTGCTCACGTGCATCTAGTCATAACACAAAACTAAGCATAAAAACAAGCACAAACTGCCTTTGAGCGTCATTTCTTTATAATTTGTTTAAACTCAAACCAATCTTCTCTCGCTCTGTCAGACACTTTGGCTTGCAATATTAAATATATACCGGTATATCCTTCTACTGCTGCTGCTTCTGCTGCTCTTAATTTCATTTCGTTTTAAATTGTGCTCCTGTTAATTACTACTCTCCTGTAGTCTAGTCTTTATATAAGACTTCCTTTTCTTCCTCATCATCTCCCATGCCTTCCGTCTCTGAACTCTCCACCCACGAAACCGACCCAGACCAACAGTCCCGCTCATTCACCTCTCTCGCTGAAGAAATAGAAGCCATTCGACAAATATTAGACATGTATGTGCACGCCCGCCCAATCTCAGCCCATGATGAAGACATTGCCGACGACCAGGAACGTGTACGCCGTAATCGTGCCCGCCGCAGGTCGTCAGACCACCAAGAAGAGCCACAACAAAATTTAACTGAAAGGAATGAGGCGTCTTCTGATAATAACACTGTTGTAAGAACAGCTTCTACAATTGTCACACTTCAGGCAGATAATCAGCTAGACAATCGGACTGACAATCGGGCTGACAATCAGACTGACAATCAGACTGACAATCTGCCGGAATCACCAGACTGGCATGCCCTCGATGTCTTGTACGATCGAAATGAAAATGAAATCGCAAACACGAATTTACCAGCCGTACGTACAAGCAGACCTAGTCGCCTGTCCATGGCACTATCTGGTGGGGCACCTCCAGTGAATCCAAGAAACTTAAGAGAGCCCACGACGAGGATGACGACTGATGGGCAAAATTGGTATTTTTCATCTTCATCCTCAGCTCATGTTGCAGCGACTGAAATTACCAATGAAATTGAGAACAATGAAATTGAAGGCAATGACCTTGGAAGCAATGAAGACGAGGTGTCGGAGATTGCGTTGCTCACTTATTACCGACCACATCGGTCAACATATGCGGATTACTCGCGAACTACTGCAACTGCAACTGTAACGACGGATAACATACAAAACCCTGAAAATTATGTAGAACAAGCACTTTTACGGCCTGTTACAAGACCGCTTTCACGAAGAAGAGAGAGTCACTTCAGAAGCCTTTTAGGTAGTGCCTCCTCCCAACTTCGCCCTTCATTTCTCGCAGATGATGGAGGTCTCAGAAACCCAATGAACCAACACGCAGACCTATCATTACCAGCTATTTCATTTCTCGGGTACACTGAAAATAGAGACGAATACCTTGAAGGCATGCCGAGCGCTAGTCACAGCCACCACATGAATCGCGGGCACGAGCTCAATGAGGGAGGTGATACGGAAGAGTTCCACCAACCACCCAGACCCACTGCCGAGCATTCCGCACTCCAGAGGCTCTCACAAATATACGAAAGCGACTACAGCACAGCACTTCGGGCGTCGCCGTATGGGTCCCGTCGTGTTGCAAGCCGTGGAACAGTCGATATTGAAAATCCGGCATCTAACGTGCGACCAACGTACCAACCGCCAGCGATTGCGGCAGCAGTGCCTTCGGCATCACGGTCGGACACTCATGATCTAGAAACCGCATTTGCAATGAGCCTAGGCCAACAACACGAACAACAACTACTAGCACACCAACAACGACAGCTACTACAATACGAACAACAGATGCACCGCCGGATAGCAGAGCCAGCTCGACCCTGCAACAAGCTCTACATGTACAAACGACTACCACCCCAAGTTGCACTCAAATTAACATGGTGGATTCACCCGGGTGTGACGTTCAAGGGCGGAATTGCATCGATTCCGCGGCGGTCTGCTTACTACACGCGGAGCCGATCCAGCAGCCAAATCCGGCAAGAGTGTGATATCGACGTTAAAATCCGGACGGTTGATCTGGAGGTGAACCAAGTTACGGTCACGATAATCCAGCATGCACGGGCGGGCCAACCGGAGCAGGCTGCATTGTGGGAGGGCGAGATTGTTGAGCATCCAGACCATGAGGATGATAATTACCGAGAGAACCCTGAGCACTGCAACAACAACAACGATGCGTCGTCGTACAATATGATGAAGCATTGGCAGAACTTGTATCCCTGTCATAGCATGAATGGGCGAAATATATCGCCAGCTGAACCGCCATTCCCGCCAGTGTGGCCTATGTCTGAGGGTCTAATGAGGTTCGGTAAGCAAGGAAACGTGGCGACGGAGTATACTTGGTTATGTTTAAAACGGGTAGCACTTCCAGGGAGTTCTAAGCAGGGACGTCCCGGATCTAGCCATAGTTCAAGTTCAGGTTCAAGTTCAGGTTCAAGTTATGGTTCAAGTCCTGGTTCAAGCTTTGGTCAATATTATGATGGTATTGATCCGTTTGACCCTTCTCACCAGCGGCGACAGCAACAACAACAGCATGCGAATAGTGTGTCTAATCAGACGCATATCTTATTGTCAGTCTGTCATATCAATGGGTTTGTGGAGGGTACGATTGGCAAGAATAGTGCGGATATGATGTTGCTGCTGGCTCACCCTGATGATCCAGTTAATCGAGGAGGCATGCCAGACTTGAGACGTCTGCCTACTTCCAAGGTATTTTAGGTAGCTATAGAATAGATTATGTGTTGAGTAATAATATAATAAAGAGCCTCGGAATTTGCAAGCACATGTGCCGAAGATCTCGAACTTTAGAGAACCGTTCATTGCCCAGATATCGCAAAGTCGTGCAGAACAGCGGAAGGAATCCGGTGGTTTCATTGCCATTTTGAAGTCCTTAAGCTCGTTAAGCCCTTGAGCCGACAAAGAATTATTTGCATATAAACACGCGGAAATATAGGAATGCTGCTTCCGGGTTTTCCCCACGTTTTTTTACTCGTTTTTTTGCTTCAGTGGCCGAAATAAATATTTATCTTCTAGACCTTTATATTTCCTTCTCTTCTTCCTTCCTTCTTCCTTCCTTCTTCTTCTCTTCTTCATTGCTACCTCCCCTTCCTACTCTCTCTGCTCTCTGCTCAATGATCAAACTCAACCAAACTGCTTCCAAGGTTCCCAAGGGATACGTCGAAGACCTCTCTAAGGGCCCCATGCTCAGGTTCCAAGAATCCATCCCCAAATTGCCTGTCCCTGGCCTTGAAGAAACCGCTGCAAAGTACCTTCGCTCGATCATCCCCCTCAGTACCCCCGACGAGTATGCGCGCACCGAATCGGCCGTCAAGGATTTTATCAGACCCGGCGGTGTTGGCCAACAGCTCCAAAAAACACTCGTGGCTAAAGCCGGTGACCCGAATACCAAAAATTGGCTCTCCGAATGGTGGAATGATGGTGCTTACCTCACATACCGTGATCCCGTCGTCCCTTACGTCTCGTACTTTTATTCGCACAAGGATGATAAGCTCCGTAAAAACCCAGCAACCCGTGCAGCAGCCATCTCGACCGCCGCATTGTCGTTCAAGGTTCAGGTCGATAACAAGACGCTGGAACCCGAATACATGAGAAAACTGCCATTGTGCATGGACTCCTACAAGTACATGTTTAATACGTCACGCTTGCCTATTGCTGGACGCGACGATGCCATCATTTACGAGGCAAAGGGACATAACCATATTCTGGTGATTCGTAAAAACCGGTTTTTTAAAATTGTTCATGAAGATGCCAAGACAGGTAAGCAGCTGTCAACGGCAGAATTGGAGGCCCAGTTCGAATTGATCTTTGCAGCAACTAAAGATCAGCCAAAGGGTACTGCGATCGGAGCCCTTACCTCGGAGAACCGGGACAAGTGGGTTCAGTTCCGTGCTAACCTTATCGCCGCTGATCCGGTGCGCAACACAGCCGCACTGCAGGATATTGAGAGCGCGTCGTTTGTGGTGTGCCTCGATGATGCCACGCCGTTGACGCGCGAGGAGCGAGCCCACCAGTACTGGCACGGAGATGGCAAGAACCGGTTCTATGATAAACCAGTGCAGTTTGTGATCTGCGACAACGGTACATCAGGATTCTTGGGTGAGCACTCGATGATGGACGGAACTCCTACGCATCGGTTGAATGATTATGTGAATGATGTAATTTTCAACAACAAGGTGGACCATGGCCCTCCTGCATCTGCGAACAGTCCCTACTTACCAACAAGCGCTACCGAGATTGTATTTACAATCAATTCTGAGGTGGTTGACAACGTAAAGGAAGCGGAAGCTGACTTTTCGGCCGTCATTGGTGAACACGAGCTTGCCGTGTTTGCATTCAAGGGCTACGGAAAGGGACTCATCAAGAAATTCAAGTCTTCCCCGGACGCGTTTGTGCAAATGATTATTCAGCTTGGTTACTACAAGTGTTTTGGGGTAGTGCGGCCTACGTATGAGTCGGCTGCCACGCGGCGGTTCCAGCTTGGCCGGACTGAGACGTGTCGGTCAGTGTCAGTTGAATCGCTGGCGTTTGTAAAGGCGTTTGAAGACAACGCTGCGACAACTTCTAACGAGGAAAAGATTGCAGCTGCTCGGAAGGCGTTTACGGCTCATGTGAAGTACATCAGTGATGCTTCTGAAGGAAAAGGTGTTGACCGCCATTTCTTTGGTCTTCAGCAAGTGTTTGCCGAGCATAACAAGGACGGAAAACACCAAGTACCTGCCATTTTCAAGGACCCAATGTTTTCCTACTCCAAGTCCTGGTACCTCTCGACATCCCAGCTGTCGTCTGAATTCTTCAACGGGTACGGGTGGTCACAGGTGACTGATGCAGGATTTGGACTTGCGTACATGATTAATGAGAATTCTATTCAGGTGAATGTTGTGTCCAAGAAGTTGGGTGTTGATCGGTTGAGGTATTGCTTGGAGGAGGCTGCGGAAGATATGGCGCAAGTGTTTTCAGCCGAGCTTGCATCGAAGGCCAAGTTGTAGAGGGAGCGATTATAAGAAATACAAATACAATGAATACAAATATAAAATTACAAGTACAAAAGTGCAAGAAGTATACAAGAACAAGAACAAATGGACACTGAATTATTCCTCAAAAATATATTTACAACGTTTTCATAACAAAAATGTTACCACGAAAATCCCGACCTTCTGTCCTTTTTACGCTGGTCCATCCACTCCTGACGACACTCTTTATAAGCCTTGAAATACTCAATACACATATCCTTATCATAGTCGTTACGTTCAAGACAACTGATTGACATCTTTGAGGCTTGTTGGCATGGATCATAGAACTGTGATGGAAGTTTTGTGGAGAATTGGGCTTTGTGTTTGAAGTCGGTGGGGTTGTCGGGGTAGAACTTGAGGTCGTTGACTGGTGTGGGTGGTGCTGGTTTGGGTGTTTGTTTTGAGACTTGTGGTGGGTCCTGTGGTGAATCTTGTGGTGGAGATGGCGTAGACATTATGGAGTTGTTGGAGGTGTTGGAGTTGTTGGAGTTGGTGAAGTTGGTGAAGTCGGTGAAGTGAAGAAGGTGTCGATGAAGGGAAGTTGCTGATTTCAAGTCTTAAACTTCAACAAATGACCAGTCGCAATGGCTTCAGTCCCAGATGACCAATCATTTAATTCATATAACAATATTTAATTATTACTGCTATGCGCTTTAAAAATTATGGTTTTTTATGGTAGATCACAAATATAATATTATATAAGGATATTCTGCATATATTTCTCCTATAAAAGACTGAAATATCACAAAAGGATAAAAAAATTTCAAAATTTCTTCAAATTTTTCAACCTTTCACCATCAGTACGCGCTTTCTAGATCACCAAATCAATCTAGATCAACTTCATCGATATCTACGCTACAGATCCCACGGATCCCACATCTACTAACTACCAACTATTACCACAGACCACAGACCACAGACCACAGACCACAGACCACTGTCCACAGACCACTGTCCACAGTCCACTGTCCACAGTCCACTGTCCACAGACCACAGTCCACACCGATGTCAACAACCATGAAATCCCGGCTAGGGACCTCCCCATCCACCTCAACCCCCACACCCACTCTCCTAGGTACACCTTGCAAACGCTGCCTACATCGACAACCACAGACACCCGTTCCGAGCACAACCGTCTCCCGCGGGGAACCCTTTTGTACACCTTGCTTTGACCGGTTTTTGGATCACAAGGTGCGGAAGCAGCTTGACAACTATGAGCAGCTGTTACTTGAGCAGGTGGTAACCTTGAGTCAAAAGATATTGAAAAGTCAGCTTTGGCAGCAGCAGCAGCAGCAGCAGCTTTGGCAGCAGCAAAAAGGAGAGGAGGTAGCAGGGGAAGGAACAGCACAAGCACAAGCACAAGCACAAGCAACAGAAAAAGCAATAGAAGAAAAAGCATCAATAGAAGAAGCATCAAAAGCAGTATCTGCAGCAACAGGTGGGTGCTTCAAACCGCAAGCACCCCAACTGAAATCAAAATTCAAGAAACCAATCGCCCGCGTCCTCGTGCCCGTTCTTACTTGCCTCACGGACGGCGGTAGCGGTGGTAGCGGTGGTAGCGGTGGTAGTAGTGGTGGTAGTGGGATTACTGGCGGACCAGCAGCTGCAGCGGCGGCGGCAGCAGGAGGACAAAAAAGGGTGGAGGCGAGTTTGGCGTTGCTTGAAATGTTGGCTTCCATTATAAGAAAGCAGAGGGACCAGTATTCGGGGTGTCAGGGGTTTCGGGTTATTGTCCTTGAAGTCAGGTCAACTAGTGCTGGTGCTGGTGCTGGTGCTGGTGCTGGTGCTGGTGCTGGTACTGGTGCTGGTGACACTACAAACATAATCCCAGATCTGAAAACTTTTTTGAAATCGAGGTACAGGGATAAGGAAGTACATGAAATCAGGACCATTTCAATTGACGATTTTTATAAATCCGTGACCCTCTCTGAATCTGAAGATGGGATATCATCATCTCTCTGGACCGATTTAGAAGTTACTTCTGCATCTCCTTCCACTGCCTCTGCTCCCCCCTCTACTCCCTCTACTATATCGCCCTCCTCCACTCTCTCTACATTCTCTAATTCCTCTCCCCTTCTAGACCTCCTACAATCACTTCCATCAAACACCTCTCGCGCAGACATGCTCACCATCATCCTCAACCGCATCGTCCGCTCTTCAGCTACTTTACTGCATTGCGAAACCATATTCCAGCCTCATACGCTTACTTTTTTGGCTGCGAGAGCTATGGCGAGCGTTTGTAAAGGACGAGGGATTGAGCTTGGTACATCTTTAAACCTTTTGCCTCTGCCTTTGCCTTTGCCTTTTGATTTAGTGGCTGGGGATAGTGCGGCGGCACCCCGCCGCCCAGTAGCTGAAATTTGTCCACTTGCTGATCTCTATGATACAGAAATTAGGTCTTTTTTATTACTTCGTGAGAGTGTTTCTTTCCCTCCTCCTTCTCCTTCTTCTTCTGACTCCTCCTCTGACTCCTCACCCCACCCTTATCACTTTCTAACACAAGATCCCAACGACTCATCCCCTCCACCCCTTCCAACTGCAACAAAAGCCATGTCAATGGATCACCTCATGCACGACTACTTTGCAAATATAGATGCGGCGTTTCCGAGTGTTACGACTACGGTTGTGAGGACGGTCGAGAAGCTGGCGGCGGCTTTTGAAGTACCGGGTCATCCTGCGTATGTTGATTTGAGTGGTACTCGTGGTGTTGATGCACAAGCACAGCATCAGCTATGTAAAGTGTGTGGCGCAAGAAGGCAGGCCGACTCACTATCGTGGATCCAGAAAATCAGTGTCATGGAACTAGCAGATCAACCCCATCAATCACAACCAGAAGAAATGGGACCCACGGATTTGTGTTATGCTTGCGTAGTTACGTTTAGGAACTCGGCAGTTTCCCATATCAGGTGGCCGCGTACTACTACTGAACAGGTGCTGAGTGAGTTTGAGTTGGATAATGATGATGATGATGACTACGAAGGTGCTGAAAAGAGCGTGTAGCAGTAGGTCTTTAGAGTTACCATATACAGGTCCTGAGAGTTACGATATGTAGGCAGACATTTACTATACACTTAACTTTCACATCTACGCTCTCGCACTGGCGGTTCGAGTGTTTGATTATACCTGGGTATAAGTTATATATCAACAATGGACATGGCAATAACATGGAAGAAAAAAAAGAAAACAACTATAAGAACAACAGAAAAAAAAAAACGAAAAAAGGAAAAGAGTAGAGAAGAGTATTAAAAAATGGGTTGGAAAATGAAGGTAATAATAAACATCGTA